>NIVC01000419.1:334065-424065 GCA_002269645.1 Macrostomum lignano | reverse complement strand
CAGCTCCCAGGCGTACAGCTTCAGCACTTTGATGCCGCTGAAAATTTCGTTGAGTAGTTTGATCCGATTGTCCTTGTTCTTCATCTGCTGGACCTGTTGCAGTGTTCAAGTTTTGCGAATGATACATATATTGTTGTAGAATTGAGAATAGCGGTAAACATCAAAGGACACGGAAAGATAGCTGTGAACATCAAAGGACACAGACAGATAGCGGTGAGCATTAAAGGACACAGACAGATAGCGGTAAACATCAAAGGACACAGATAGCGGTTAACATCAAAAGACACAGATAGTGGTGAACATCAAAGGACGCAGACAGATATCGGTGAACATTAAAGGACACAGACAGATAGCGGTGAACATCAAAGGACATAGAAAGATAGCGGTGAACATCAAAGGACACAGATAGCGGTGAACATCAAAAGACACAGATAGTGGTGAACATCAAAGGACGCAGACAGATATCGGTGAACATCAAAGGACACAGACAGATAGCGATGAACATTAAAGAACACACAGATAGCGGTGATCATCAAAGAACACACAGATAGCGGTAAACATTAAAGGACCCAGAGCTAGCGGTAACCATCAAATGACACAGACAGATAGCGGTAACCATCAAATGACACAGACAGATAGCGGTGAACATCAAAGGACACAGAGAGATAGCGGTAACCATCAAATGACACAGACAGATAGCGGTAACCATCAAATGACACAGACAGATAGCGGTGAACATCAAAGGACACAGAGAGATAGCGGTAACCATCAAATGACACAGACAGATAGCGGTGAACATCAAAGGAAACAGAGAGATAGCGGTGAACATCAAAGGACACAGACAGAAAGCGGTGAACATCAAAGAACACGCAGATAGCGGTGAACATCAAAAGACACAGATAGTGGTGAACATCAAAGGACGCAGACAGATATCGGTGAACATCAAAGGACACAGACAGATAGCGATGAACATTAAAGAACACACAGATAGCAGTGATCATCAAAGAACACACAGATAGCGGTAAACATTAAAGGACCCAGAGCTAGCGGTAACCATCAAATGACACAGACAGATAGCGGTAACCATCAAATGACACAGACAGATAGCGGTGAACATCAAAGGACACAGAGAGATAGCGGTAACCATCAAATGACACAGACAGATAGCGGTAACCATCAAATGACACAGACAGATAGCGGTGAACATCAAAGGACACAGAGAGATAGCGGTAACCATCAAATGACACAGACAGATAGCGGTGAACATCAAAGGAAACAGAGAGATAGCGGTGAACATCAAAGGACACAGACAGAAAGCGGTGAACATCAAAGAACACGCAGATAGCGGTGAACATCAAAGGACAGAGATAGCGGTGAACATCAAATGACACATACAGATAGCGGTGAACATTAGATGACACAGACAGATAGCGGTGAACATCAAAGGACATAGACAGATAGCGGTAACCATCAAATGACACAGACAGATAGCGGTGAACATCAAAGGAAACAGAGAGATAGCGGTGAACATCAAAGGACACAGACAGAAAGCGGTGAACATCAAAGAACACGCATATAGCGGTGAACATCAAAGGACACAGAGATAGCGGTGAACATCAAATGACACATACAGATAGCGGTGAACATTAGATGACAGACAGATAGCGGTGAACATCAAATGACACAGACAGATAGCGGTGAACATTAGATGACACAGACAGATAGCGGTGAACACCAAAGAACACACAGATAGCGGTAAACATCAATGGACACAGACAGATAGCGGTGAGCATCAAAGGACACAGACAGATAGCGGTGAACATCAAAGGACATAGACAGATAGCGGTGAACATCAAATGACACAGACAGATAGCGGTGAACATCAAAGGACACAGACAGATAGCGGTGAACATTAAAGGACACAGAGCTAGCGGTAAACATCAAATGAAACAGACAGATAGCGGTGAACATCAAAGAACACAGACAGATAGCGGTGAACATCAAAGAACACACAGATAGCGGTGATTATCAAACGGACGCAGATTAAATCTAGAAGCCTACAAACCTGCAACCTCCTCTGCACAGAGGCCAGGAAGCCATTAACAGGTATGAGCAGAATCATGACAGCCAGCCCGGCCAGTACAGAGGCCTGCAGCTCCTGCCACAACAGCACCATAGCGATGGTGATCTGCAGCGGAGCCGAGAACAGCATCCACAAATAGCCAGCAACATCCTGCAGCCGCTGGGCATCCACCGACATCAGATTAACCACCTCGCCAACAGTGGAATCTTTCCTACCTGCCGGATTCAACTGCAGCGACTTTCTATAAATAGCCGCAATCAGCACCGCTTTGATTTGCATACCGGCTGTCATGCCCAGGTGGAACAGCTGATGAAAGAAGAATGTTCCAGTTATGGAGCTGCAGAAGAAGGCTACAGCGTAGAAGTAACCCTTCCACACCGGGATGTCCTTGTCCTCGACGTATTCGATGACGTACTTGAGCAGCGAGGGATTGACAAACTGCAACAAATCGTAGATGAACTTGCAGAGCCAAGCTGCTGCCAGACGGGGCAGAAACACTCTGGCTAAAACTCGAGTCAGGGACGGCGTCGGCGCATCGTCTTTGTCTGTTTTCGGCTGCTGCTGTTGTTGCTGCTGCTGCTGCTGCAACAGAGGCGTTCGTTCGCTGCCGCCATCGGAGTCTGTCACGGACACTCGAACTACCGGGGATGAATATCTGAAATATTCGATAACAAGTTTAGAAATGTTTATTAGAATACAAAAATTGTACGAACACTGTCATGTCCTACTGACTTAAATTAGGTCATCAGTAGGTCATTTATAGGTCATTTATATTAAAAATGATAGAATGATAGAAATGCGTCAGCAGAACTTTAAGTGTCAGTAGGACTAAAATGTGTCAGTAAGGCCACAAAAGTGTCAGTAGGACTACAGAAGTGTCAGTAGGGCTACAGAAGTGTCAGTAGGGCTACAGAATTGTCAGTATAACCTCAGAAGTGTCAATAGGGGACAAAAGTGTCAGTAGGACTAAAGAAGTGTTAGTAGGGCTACAGAAGTGTCAGTAGGGCTACAGAATTGTCAGTAGGGCTACAGAATTGTCAGTATAACCTCAGAAGTGTCAATAGGGGACAAAAGTGTCAGTAGGACTAAAGAAGTGTTAGTAGGGCTACAGAAGTGTCAGTAGGGCTACAGAATTGTCAGTAGGGCTACAGAATTGTCAGTAGGGCTACAGAATTGTCAGTATAACCTCAGAAGTGTCAATAGGGGACAAAAGTGTCAGTAGGACTAAAGAAGTGTTAGTAGGGCTATAGAAGTGTCAGTAGGGCTACAGAATTGTCAGTAGGGCTACAGAATTGTCAGTATAACCTCAGAAGTGTCAATAGGGGACAAAAGTGTCAGTAGGACTAAAGAAGTGTTAGTAGGGCTATAGAAGTGTCAGTAGGGTGCAAAAGTGTCAGTAGGGCTACAGAAGTGTCAGTAGGGCTACAGAAGTGTCAGAAAGACGTTGAAAGTGTCACAGACTGCAAAAGTTTTATTAAGACTCCAAAATCGTCACAACAATGATTAGCAAGTCTAACACCGAATTTACAAGCGTTTACCTTCGTTTAAAAGCGGCCCATTGTCGTTGCCAGGCGGCCATAAATTTTGGCAGATGACGGTCCGTAGAATCGCGCGGATTCAAAGCGAACAGGTGATTCTCCTCCAGGGCCACTTTGTAGCCCCGGTAGAGCAGGCGCAGCATCCAGAAGAACGTGACCCGGGCGAGAAAGGAGGAGCGGATCTCCGGGCAAGGCTCCTGTGAGTTAAAGTGATATATTGGGACGAAATTAAGGTAATGCATAATCGGGGGATGTGAATGCATGTTCAGGAGGATGTGAATCCATGTTCAGGAGGGTGAAAATCAAGTGTCAGGAGAGTGAGAATCAAATGTCAGGAGAATGAGAATCAAGTGTCAGGAGGATGAGAATCAAGTCTCAGGAGGCTGAGAATCAAATGTCCGGAGGCTGAGAATCAAATGTCCGGAGGCTGAGAATCAAGTGTCAGGAGGATGAGAATCAAGTGTCAGGAGGATGAGAATCAAGTGTCAGGAGGATGAGAATCAAGTTTCAGGAGGATGAGAATCAAGTGTCCGGAGGCTGAGAATCAAGTGTCAGGAGGCTGAGAATCAAGTGTCAGGAGGATGAGAATCAAGTGTCCGGAGGCTGAGAATCAAGTGTCAGGAGGATGAGAATCAAGTGTCAGGAGGATGAGAATCAAGTTTCAGGAGGCTAAGAATCAAGTGTCAGGAGGCTGAGAATCAAGTGTCAGGAGGATGAGAATCAAGTGTCAGGAGGATGAGAATGAGTAGTGATTGACAGTTTATTACGTAAACGTATAGTCATAAAGTTGAACACCACAAGGATCTAACAATAAAATGCAAGGCGCGATTTTTAAGTTAAAATACATCAAAGCACGCACCTTCCCATCGACCAGAGCTTGCCGCCCAACATCGGCATAGCAGTTCAGCACCAGAGAAAGGGCCTGCAGACCGAACCTGGCGAATAAAAGGTCTTGAAACAGCGCCTCCTGTAGGTATTTCAAGGTTTAGGTTGAGGAAAAAGTTAATTAACTGTAGTAGTAGTAGTAGTAGTAGTAGTAGTAGTAGTAGTAGTAGTAGTAGTAGTAGTAGTAGTAGTAGTAGTAGTAGTAGTAGTAGTAGTAGTAGTAGTAGTAGTAGTAGTAGTAGTAGTAGTAGTAGTAGTAGTAGTAGTAGTAGTAGTAGTAGTAGTAGTAGTAGTAGTAGTAGTAGTAGTAGTAGTAGTAGTAGTAGTAGTAGTAGTAGTAGTAGTAGTAGTAGTAGTAGTAGTAGTAGTAGTAGTAGTAGTAGTAGTAGTAGTAGTAGTAGTAGTAGTAGTAGTAGTAGTAGTAGTAGTACTAGTAGTACTAGTAGTACTAGTAGTAGTTGCAGAACTCACCTCCTCCCTGTCCATGATGAGCCGTGAGTACAGCGGCTCAACATCGCACAGAAGAGACAGCAGCCAAAAGATGAAGGGGACACCGCAGGCGGCAATGCCTTTGCGAAATTCGACCCGAATGAAGACGGAAACAAGCAGCTGGAATCGCGGCAACATTTACAATTCAGTTAGAAATCAGTCAGAAAATATTTAGCATTTGATATAATGCGAAATCGGGCAACTCACATAGGCAGCCAATTGAATGCCGGAGCCCACAACGATCACTGTGGAGACTTGACCCGCGCGGTGGGTCAATGATCGGATTAACTCAGTGGCTGCTAAGCCAGCAAGGGTCAGACAGATTAGCTGCAAATTTAACGGACATACAGCGTTAGGAATCTGACCCACAGTTCTAATCTGACCCACACTGTTCTAGCCTGACCCACACTGTTCTAGTCTGACCCACACTGTTCTAATCTGACCCACACTGTTCTGATCTGACCCACACTGTTCTAATCTGACCCACACTGTTCTAATCTGACCCACACTGTTCTAATCTGACCCACACTGTTCTAGCCTGACCCACACTGTTCTAATCTGACCCACACTGTTCTAATCTGACCCACACTGTTCTAGCCTGACCCACACTGTTCTAATCTGACCCACACTCTAATCTGTTCTAGCCTGACCCACACTGTTCTAGTCTGACCCACACTGTTCTAATCTGACCCACACTGTTCTAATCTGACCCACACTGTTCTAATCTGACCCACACTGTTCTAGCCTGACCCACACTGTTCTAGTCTGACCCACACTGTTCTAGCCTGACCCACACTGTTCTAGTCTGACCCACACTGTTCTAGTCTTACCCACACTGTTCTAGCCTGACCCACACTGTTCTAGTCTGACCCACACTGTTCTAGTCTGACCCACACTGTTCTAGCCTGACCCACACTGTTATAGTCTGACCCACACTGTTCTAGCCTGACCCACACTGTTCTAGCCTGACCCACACTGTTCTAGTCTGACCCACACTGTTCTAGCCTGACCCACACTGTTCTAGTCTGACCCACTGTTCTACCTGACGTCGACACTCACTGTTCTAATCTCACTTAAAACCCTGTTTAGCTGACATAAGCTCATTCTTCTTATGTGACCTAAAGCCTGACCCCGCAACCTCATTAGTCATGATAGTACTCACGATCTTAACAACATTAAGTCGCTGTTTTGGCAGCTGTCGCAGCCTCGGTTGCCGCTTCAAGTAGACAGCGTAAGGCAGGGCGCAGACAGCCAGCCACAGGCAGGGAAGCCAGCGTAGCACGGTCTCCTCAAAGCACCAGGTGAACAGGGGGCCGCGCGGGTCATCCCAGGCCAGAGTTAGGTTCTGCACAAATTCAATTGTATAAAATTATCTGGTTTACTTTCCTATAAAACTTGCAAAAACCTATAGGGGGTCTCAAGCGGCCTATTAAGCTGAGTACTAGCCGGGACATCAGGTAAGAAGCGTCATTTAAAAAATAAGCGAAGCATTATGTAAAACTGTGCTGTGACGAGTGGGGGGAATTGCTGAGATGTCAAGGCTTACGTGGGGAATTGCTGAGATGTCAAGGCTTACGGGGGAATTGCTGAGATATCAAGGCTCATAGGAGGAATTGCTGAGACGTAAAAAGTCAGAAACTACATGTAGTGTATTCAAAAATTTGTACTTCATTCTTTATTGGCGCACCATCGGGCGCTGATTGCTATCACAATATACCAAATCTCTAATATTCTTATTCTCCTAAAGTTCTTCTTCACAAGCCACAGATTCGTTTAAAAAAATGAAGATGTTTTTAACTCCAATAGCGTAGGGGTTGTATCCTAGTGGTTAGGTCTCGACCTCTGAGCGCCAATCAGCACTGCGCCTCAGTGCAGCCTCGGCCAAGCCTCCAAATTTCATCAGCACGTGGACCACATGCGTCTGCATCAGCTCTGACTGCGTTGGTCACTGGCTTTCATCCAGGCCAAGCCAAGCTTGATAATAAGCCAAGGTAACCTCCCCTTTGCTCGTTCGCCCGTTGGTAGTTCGACTGGCGGGAAAAATGGCTTGGTATTCCTACTGTTAACGAACTTTTTACGAAATTTGTAAAAATTAAACAGATTTTAGTAACCTTACCCAGAAAGTGGAATTGCAGAAGTCTTCAATAAAGTTTGCCTCTTCATTCATTGTCGACCTCGAAGATAATAACAGACCAACAGATACCAGTTGGCACTGTCACGGACGAGGTGTAAAAGTCTTAAGTGCGTTTCAGTTCAAACTGCAGCTTCACGCTATAAAGCTGCAAATTAGATACAAAATGGCGATGTCTGTTTTCTATTTTGTTCAATTTCAAACTGCCAAAGCAACTTTCAGTCGATCTTCTTCTTCTTACAGTCTAAAAATAGTCGGAGGCTCTTTCCACTTCAAGCTTCCCTAGCAAGCCTGAAAATTGGCCTGTGTCATACGTTTGCGTATGCTACTCCGCAGGTTAAAATAAACAAATGCCCGCACTGTATGCCAGCCTCCTCTGTGCAATCGTAGACCAGTGCACGCAACAGACAGGCAGGCAGACCCGACCTACGGTCAGTGTACAGTCTGCTCAAACCCAAACCACTCAAACCAATTGTAGATAGAACGTCGTTAATACGTTTTCATTAAGTGACTTTTTTTCTATTGCAAAGTAAAGCAAGAAAAGGCAAGACAGAACACTATACATGTACGATATGTACAGAAGCGCGCGCAAACTACCACAAACACTGAAATTTGAGACGGCATAGTAAAGAAGGAGTTTTCATTTTGCAAAATTTCATAATTTAGTCCACCGGTAGAAAAGTGTTGCAAAGGTGTCGTCTGGCTTTTAAGAATTCAGAATTAAGAATAAAAGTGCAAAGAAATTGGGACTGTGTGTTTGTCAATAGATTTGAGCCCTCTCGAAGTGCACATAGTGTGCTCATTTCTGAGTCTGACGATGAGAAATTCACGTGTCTGCATATGTATCCGTGTATCTGACACTTTGTAGGCTCCAGTAGTCCAGTTGCAAACTTCATTTTTCCTTTATCAGCTTTTCTATCGCCTCTTCTGTTGGCTTTTTTCTCCTTCCTTCACTCTTCTTTGCCCTCTTGCTTTGTTCCCTTTGTTATACATTTGCATTTTCATTGTTTAAGAGTGGGAGAGTTGGTTTTACAACTTACCTTGGCCAGTGGTCATTTACTGTCAATCATTACCTGCCAATGCCATAAATAACACCATACATGAGGGGGGAGGCATATGCCGCATATCCAAGTAATGGTCTAGTGTGACAGCAACCCAGACTTGATTCTAAGTGCAGTTGCATTAACTTGGGGCTAAACTGAAATCCAACTTGGCTCTGCTTGTGCAATTAACACCACTGAGGGCCAACCCACAAGGCACAGTAAAGTGTACATGTTGAACAATAAATAAAGTTACAGCCTCAGGGGGGCCGTAGCCCAGTGGTAGTGTAGCTGCTCTGGTATGCCAGCGACCCAGGCTCGATTCCAAGTGCAGTCACATTAATTCGGGGCTGAATTGGAATCTTGGCTTGGCTCTGCTTGTGCAATTAACAGCCTTGAGAGCCAACCCCCCAAGGCGCAGTGAAGTGTACATGCCTAACGATATATAAAGTTAGGGCCGCTGTACACTCCCTGTGTGAGTGTGTGCCTGCATACGTATCCGCGCGCTTGTATGCCTGCTCAGGGGAGTTGGTGGAATGGGCAGTAATGCCTCTCGCTGGTTGTGTGCCTATGTCGCTTAAAGTGTGCCAAGGTGCACACAACCCCCTGCCTCTAATAAAAAAAAGTTACAGCCTCTGTACACTTCTATATGAGTATATGCCTATGTATATGACTATATACATATCTAAATGTGGGTCTGTCTACTCAGGAGAGTTGTCAGAATGGACAGTAATGCCTCTCACCAATTGTATAACAATGTTGCTTGTGTGTTAAAGTGTGAATGGCCACTGTCTCTAATGAAAAAGACCAACAAGGTTTTTTGGCCCTTTGAAAATCTCAAGATTCTCAAATAGTTGGCAACTGGATTTTTGGCATCAGAGGCTAATCTAACAACTTCATTTTCCCTATGCCAGTTGCAAATGTCAAAAAATGATTTTGCAAATGTAAAAAAGTGCCATATAAATTTATATGATGGAATTATTAGTTTGTTATTGTTTGCAGCATAGATAGCAATCTTAGAGTTGAGAGAACAAATTTCTGCTTTTTAAACATGGCCTTGGAATATATCCTCAAGAATTTAGCTAGTTGCCAATGGGCAACCAAAAATAGCCATTGGCAACTGGATTTTGAGCCCCAAGGGCCAGCAGGAAACTGGATTTCCAACCCTGAAAAAACCTAGGTGTGTGCACACCTGGCATGCAATTAATAGAATCATGTAGAAGAGTTAGTGTTAAGTGAAAAAAGATTGAAAATTTTATTTTTAAGCCTAAGTTTAAAGCTTTCCTGTTTTTAAGGTCATAATAGGGCATTTAAACATATTTTTGTGCATATTGATTTCCTGCTATAAATAGCATAAGTAAGAAAGGTTAATAATCAGTCAAATTATCAACCAAAAAGGTCCTATATGCAATGCAAAAAAGGTTGTTTACTGTTGCAGCACAAGAAAAGATCATTTATTGTTGCAATACCAGCCTAGATTTGAGAGTGTAGGCAAGTACCCAATTTTTTAGCATGCATTTGTAACTGTTCAATTTTTGTTCAGGTTTGTAGCAGCATGATCTAGACTATGGTATATTTGTCATTAGGCCTAAGATAAAATAAAGAATTAAAAAACTACTTCTAAAGTATTCAAGAAAACAATGTTATGGAAAAGCTTATAAAAAAGTTGCTCATGAAATTTAAGTGCCAAAAAACTTAAACATTTTGGGAAAAACCTGATATAAAATTTGTGCAAATGTCTGTTCTAGAATTGCCATGCAAAGATTCCATCCTCGATTAGGGGTAAACATACACTAAGCAATATAAATAGATGCAAAAGTTATGACATAATATGTATTTGTAATTTATTATAATAAAATTTCGAAAAACGCGATGTTGCATGAAGTGATATTGTCTATCGTATTGATAAATTAAAATGATAAGATAATGCCATATTAAACTTATATTTTGTTTAAAAACTAAAAGGTTGGCATAAAATATATAGCTATACTTGTATTTAAAGTATAAACAAAGGCTAATACATAAAAAACAATGCGCTTATCACAGTAAGTACAATAAACTAATGTCAGACTGAATATTGAAAAAAAGACAAAATATTTAGGCTGCACAACTCGTTTCTAAGAATGTTGACTTTTTAATTTCTTAACATTCCATCTTCAGAAACTATAATAAATATTAGATATACAAACCATACCTTAACACTAATTGTACAAAAATTCATGAAACAGTTGCTTTCAGTTTAAAATAAACAATATTTGATGTGTTAAAAACATACGATAAATGTGTAAAGTAGGAGTACTGCAATAATTTTCTCCCTCTCTTCAGAATCTTAAGAATTATTGGGGATCCTATGCGGAGTCCAGCAGTGGCGTAGCCAGGGGGGCGGGGGGCCGCCCCCCCAATCGCCGGGGGGTGGGGTTGTGCGCGGCCGCGGGTACCAAAAACCATGAGGCAGGGTGAGTGCCTGCTGCGCCAAAATGAGTGCTTGCGGCGCCAAAATGAGTGCCTGCGGCGCCAAAAGTGGCAATGGCATAAGGCATGGCCAGCCAGGCCAACCCGCCCCCCCCCCAATTGAAATTCCTGGCTACGCCACTAGCTGGAGTCCAGAGACTACAAACCATAGGTTATTGAACCTTTTACAATTTATGCCTAAAATATTCTTCGTCCCCATATATGCAACTATACTCAAAAATCAGTCAAAAGCTTTTATCCTCTAATTAAGCGAGAGAATTGAATAGAAGAGAAGAAGAAGAGTAGAACTCCGACGTATATAGTCGTCCATGCTAGCTGCATCTTATGGATTGTATAAAACTGTATATACATGATATACATGCATGATTTAAACGTACACATATACCATGATGTATCCTATATACAAATACAGTAAAAGTTCCAGCCAATTCCGTGCACAAGCCCAAAAAATGTTGTAGCGCACGGAATCGAACCATGCATACGCGTTTTACCAAAACACTATTCTAAATGTACATCCTCCTACTTTTTACCCTCCAGCTCCTCGTCGACCGACGTTTCCGACGTCAACAAATATGTACAAGCTTTTACCTTACACCAACGTTCAACCGACGTATGACGTCGTTTATTACCTACACAGTACATAATGCTATCTGCTTAAGCAAACCGCAGTCTTGGTCTCGATGGGCAGCTCGCGGCTACCAAACTCCAAAACCCTTGAGAAGATGAACAGCAAGCCCAGAAGCGACACGCGAACGAGGCACATCGGAGCCACAAATTAAAGCATAGCCGAATGGACGCTATTCGAATGAATTTTTACGATCGAGAAATGCTACATGTACGGCTGTTGTTCGAAGCGAAATCGGATAGGCCCCGAGATCGTACACAGCCAGATGAAATTGAAGCAGCTACATGTACAATGTATAGTCACAAAGAAGCGGATGATGAAGAATAAGGGTTCTGGCAGAGATGTGCAACCCAGAGGGTCAAGTGATCGAGACAACACCCTACATTGAGCAAACGACATGACGAGCCAACGATACGACCAAAAATGTGTGTTCGTCTAGAGCAACAGAGAATTTCAACACGTTCAACAGATCGAGAGCCGTGGCAAGCTATAGGTTAGTCAATGTATGTGTTGAGTGCTGCAGTTTTTGTTTCAGTTGCAGAAGTTGAAGTAGAGCTATCGAACGCTACAGCAAATCGTGTATATGTACTGAAGTATGTGTGCTTACTGCTTGGCTAGACCGCCACAAAGAAATATCTCGTATATAAACGGACAAATCGACTTTTTTTTATGCTCTACTGATAGTAGAAATAGAAGAAAAATATACGCTAAGAATATACTCCTATACAAATATGCTTTTAAAAAGTTTTATTATTGCATGTTCGGATCGGACCTACTAAACTAAAATTTTTTTAAGTCACTACAGAACAGTAGGGATCTGCAATTCGTCCGCTAGACAGAAAACAGTCTACGAGCTCCAGTGTGCAGGTATTAAAGTATTTTAATGACTGTTTGGTCAAAAAAAGGGTTTCCAACACGTAATTTTGGCATCATTGATTGGAAAAGCAAAAATATGATTCAGGCTGTTACTTGAGTTTTGCATGCCAAAAGCACTATTATGATGTTGCCAATCCCGAATGCAATAATATGTAATAATATCATTAGGCAACAGTATTTAAGACTCCAATTCTGCTCACTAGCTATGTTGCTATCTTGATTCGTGCCCACTCTCGTGCAACACCCAGCTACGATGACAAACGTGCCAAATCGCTTCCGGACATTTGCCCTCCGGCACTTCCCCTCCGGCACTTGCCCTCCGGCACTTCCCCTCGGCGGCGTTTGCCCTCCGGACATTTGCCCTCCGGGACATTTCCCCTCCGGACATTTGCCCTCCGGACATTTCCCCTCGGGGACATTTGCCCTCCGGGACATTTCCCCTCCGGACATTTGCCCTCCGGACATTTCCCCTCGGGACATTTGCCCTCGGGACATTTGCCCTCCGGACATTTGCGCTCCGGACATTTGCCCTCCGGACATTTCCCCTCCGCACATTTGCCCTCTGCAAATTTACCCCTCGCACATTACTCACCTCACCTCCTCCTGTACCCACCCGTCGTTCCTCCAGCACCAACCTCATCCTCCCGCCTCTTGCATCCATCAGGTTCTTCTCCAGCCAACAACTCATCATTTTCTAGTAAGCAATATATACCCGCGCCCTACCCTATCCCCAGCCTTACCTGTACTTTTCCAGAGGGGAAATGTCCGGAGGGCAAATGTCCGGAGGGCAAATGTCCCCGAGGGCAAATGTCCCCGAGGGCAAATGTCCGGAGGGCAAATGTCCGGAGGGCAAATGTCCGGAGGGCAAATGTCCCCGAGGGCAAATGTCCTCGAGGGCAAATTTCCGGAGGGGAAATGCCGGAGGGCAAATGTCCGGAGGGCAAATGCCGGAGGGCAAATGTCCGGTAGCCGCTCCCTGAGGCTGCCGCTCTTTGCCGTGGCCCGCAAATCGGTAATGACGAATTCACCCAGGTAGCGAGGTTGCGAATTTGTGTCGGCCATTTTGTTCAGCGCGTCCCGAGTCTCAGAAATTTGGCCCTGCAAAGTAATACAAATAAGGCATGAAACATTTACAACTGAAGCAACGACAGCAGAGGCATACCATATTGTTAGTTGAATTTGATGTTAGTACGCTTGTACTTCTGAACTCACCTGTAACAGACTCTGCCTGGGAGACAAGGGCAGCCAAAGCGTCCAGAACAGGCTCAGTAGGAACATGGTTAAAGCTGTTAGCGAGGCCAGGTATCTCCAGCTGTGAGGAGTCGATTCCAGTAGTAGCCAGGCCAGACCGATTTCTAAGAAGCCGCCGACGCACCAGAGTGCCTGAGAATTCTCACAAGGATTGCCTGTGCACTAGCGCCCAAAAACGGGAAAACTTCTCACGCTGGATGTTGAGGAAGTGAGCAGTTGCTTCTGTTTTCATGACTGCCTACTACAAGATTCGTTAACTGGAGAGTCTACTGAATGAAATATTGAATCAGCTGAAATGGTGCAGTAAGTCGGTGGGGTGACGCCACATTAGCTCTCTCGCACTTACCTAAACCACGTACACAAACCACGCTGCACCTCGACTATCCGTGGTCAAGAACTCGCCCAGCACTGCGGCTATCAACGCCTGCAGGCCTCCAACGCCAACGCCGACCAGGAATCGAAGCGCGACTACCCAGATCACGTTGGGAGCCAGAGCCGACAGGCAACCGTAGAAAACGACGAAGCCCATGCAGACGCTGCCGACCGAGCGACGACAGAATTTGTCTCCCAGCGGACCCCAAAGGAGCTGCTGAAGCTCACTGGAGGCTTGACCCCGCAGATTCCGCAAAGCAAGCCCACCAACAATTCTGCGAGTCCTAAGGCTATATGGTTATATGGTCACAAATTATCCTGGCAGCCTTCTGCTCGATTAAATAAGATGGGACCCAATAGCAGATCCCCATACAACGGAACAATACTTCAGTAGTGGTCTAATTTAGAAGGAATAAGGTGTTTTGCTCTAGCAAGATAGTCGAGCATAGAAGCTGTTTTTCTACTTTGGGTTATAAGGTGCTCAGACAGTGCAAGTCCATTTTCAATTATGACACCAAGTAATTTAAATTTAATCGAAATAATGAGGTCCGAAAATGCAAAAGATACAGGTAGAAAATCAGAGGGATCTCTATTGCTACTAACGATTATTTGCTCACATTGACTAGGATTAAACTTGACATTCCAGTCCAAACCCCATTTATGGTTTTTTTAAAGATCTGTGTTCAACTGGGATGAAACATAAATTTCTAACTATTTTGTAAGACACGCAGCGCAGCGCATGTTTCCGCAGCGCGGAAACCCTGGGGTTACAACCATAGACTGTAGCTTCAGCTGCTCTCAAGCGTTATATTAGTCTCAAAAGCAAACGAGCAAGCATTTTAATTGCACCCGCTCAAACTCGATGTCTATGGCCAAAAAGTAGAGTACCGGCAGCAAGGATTTCTATAATTAGCAACCTGGAGTGGAATCGAGTTTTTCACTTTTACCTCATGAGGCCAGACTATAGCATAGACAGAGTCAGACAGAGCCATAGACATTCAGTGCTGGCTCCTTATCCTAAAAATTTGCGTGGCCTCATGATGTATAACTCGTTTCCACTCCAGATTGCTAATTTTAGAACTCCTTGACAAAAATTGGCTTCACTTTAGACCCCTATATTGAAATTCTATGTACGTATAATCGATATTCTTTGGTAATATCCTAGAGCCAAATTCGGTTGTCTATGATAGAAAACCGAGAAGAAAGAAGAGAAGAGAAGAGAGGAAAGCGAGAATTCTGCTCAGCTCCAACACCCAGCCTATCCCTAACATAGAGACCACAAAGTTCTACATTTTCACCCGGAATTTTCTTGCATTGATCAAGTTAATGACAAGTTATTATAGAACTTTGCTAGTAGTCAATATAATTTTTTTCGGGCGCCATCCGGGGTCGATTCTGAAACCCTCGCCAAGTTCGCAAGTACTAATAAGGCCCAGTAGCGGAGAGCAGTGCAATAAGCGCGCCCACAATATTCGATGTTGACTACTGCAAAGTTCCATAATAATGTTAAATTAAATCGCAAGAAAGAAAGGAAAGGCGAAAAATTTCTTATACAATATAAATAAAGTATCACACCATCATAGATTCATTTACTTGGCCTCAAGAGTGGCCTCGGGGCTGCATTTTATGGTTCTAACTTTTGATTGAACAGACCATAGTGCTTACGCTAGTTTCGAGAAAGACGAAAAAAACAAAAAAAAAACAATGCATTATGCAAACACCCTAAAGGTATAAGGGAGCAAGCAATACGTGGAATCACTTCAAGAAAATCAGAGCATTTAAAACGCAGAAAATCTTATAATTTAAACTGCACACAACTTGTTAAGCGTCTAAAAAGTTATTAAGTTCTGCACAAAAGGCGCTTTATAAGTAAACCACAGAAAACCATTTATATGAATATATAAAAAGTTCTTCAACTATTATTACCGTTCGATAAATCAATTAAATTTCGAGTTTGTACCGGTATTTCATTTCTAAAATAAGATTAGTCTTCAAATAACAATGGTGAATCAGCAAACAGAGATTGAGACCGGAAGTTAATTCGTGCATCAACTACGTAAGCTAACGAAATAGAACCAGAAGGTCAGAGACTGCCAAGACAACGATTTCATTAATAACACACTTCCCTGTTGTACGCTCGTATCTATTAAGCTTGGAAATGAATATTAACTTGTCTAATGCAACAAACTAACAAAAAACTTCGAAACTAAAAAATGTTAAAATTTTGCGAGCAATGGAGAATTCACGCTAATTCACGTTATTCTTAAAAATGCAAAAAAACTTTCAAATACGCAATGTTTATAGCTACAGAAATACAGTTAAAAATAGTTCTGGCGCTAGCTGATGTCATTTAAGAGATATCGAAGCGATCAATCAATCTTCATGGACGTTTCCACAGTTCCATAGTCCGGGTGGAAGGATGTTGTCTCGAGAGCCTTTGTCTTTACCGGCTTTTTTTCATCGGAGTAGTCCACAGCAACCTGTGAAAAAGCAATGGCCATTACAGCGTATTCTGTTTTAGACATAACAGAAGTGATTTTCATTTACCTTATCACGAGCAGCCGTCTGCTCCAGCGGTCTATTTTTTGTCTCGAAAGGCAGCAGAGCGGCACTGACAGCTGCCAGCGCCAGAACGCCCGAGAAGATGAACAGCCCGCCAAAAAGCGACACGCGAACGAGAAACATCTGAGCCACAAATGGCATTATAATAGATGCTATTCGACTGAACGACGAGAGAAAGGCCAGAGCAGTTGATCGGAGCGAAGTCGGATAGGCCTCTAAAACGTACAACCAGATTACAGTAGCGCAAGTACATATAAAGAAGCGAATGATGAAGAACAAAGCGATTCTAGCAGCGCTGTGCATGCAGAAGCCCAGCAGAGGAACAAGGATGGAAGAGACACCGAAGGAAATCGACATGGTCCAGCGACGTCCGAGGAAGCGTTCGACAACCAAAGCGTTAAAGAGAGCTGTAGCAAGATCTGCCAGAGTCGGGATCTGTGGATGGAGCGTTGAAAGCTATTTTTTGAAGTTATACTAAAAGACTTATAATAATAAAAATAATATTTGTTTACACCTGCCTGTAGTTGGCAGTTGTGCAACCGACAGCTCAGCCGCAGCTATTGCGTGGCGCACCTGAAGGCTGCGTACGGCTGTTCAGTCCAAGGACTGGGGGGGGGGGTCGCTACACACCCTCAATTACCCCAGCTAATGCTGGCACCCATTTTACAGCTGGGTGAACTGAAGCATTGCAGAGTTAAGTGTCTTGCTCAAGGACGCAAATTGTTCCGAGTGGGTCGAGAATCGAACCCCCGACCTTTCCGTCGTGAGTCCGACGCTCGAACCACTAGGCTACAACCCTTGGCTACAGCTAAGACTGGCAACATCAAGTGCCTAATGTTTTTCAATACAATGGCTTGATGGTTTGTCTCTCTTAAATTCCAACAAACTTGTAGCTGTAATCGATGTGATTCAAAATAAAATTCTGATAGAGGCAGCTCAATAGATATCGCATGCAACCAAGCAAATGGAAATACGAGATGGCTAAACATACCAGAAGTTCAATGTAGTTGATAGATTTGCATCCATAGCAACTGACTGCGGGTTCTGCTGATCGAAATGCTGCGGTTTGGTTGCTCGCTCCCTGGCAGCGCTCCTGAAGAAGAAGCGGAAGCTCGACGTTCAGCAGAATGAGACCATAGTAGCCGAAACCCACAGCAAATGCGATCACGGCCAGCTGCAGACTCAGCCGCAGAAAGGTGGCTGGTCGGAGTAGATCGGCGATGCTGCCACCGCTTCCGTTCGTTTGCAGATCTGCGGCAGAGAAGTCGCCATGGTAACGAGGCTGGGAATTCGTGTCGGCCATTTTGTTCAGCGCTCGACGAGTGTCTTCAATGCGACCCTGTCGAGATTTGAGAACATTTTACAGTATAAAGATTCCCTGTACAGACGCTTTTTCTGTAAAATACACTGTTGATACTAATACGGCATTTATGTTTCCTTTCAATATTTGAATTGCCGGCAATAGAGACTTTTAACTACAAAAGCTACATTTTTCACCTGTAGCAGACTCTGCCTCGGAGACACGGGCAGCCATATCATCCAGAACAGGCTCAGAAAGAGTACAGGTACTGCCGAAATTGTTGCCAGGTATCTCCAGCCGTGAGTCATCTCCAACAGAAGCCATGCCAACCCAATTTCAACAAAGCCACCTACGCACCAGAATGCCTGCCAAGGATTACGCAAACAGATTACAGCGGAATTGCTTCGAATTTTTTTAAGCTGAGCAAATTCTGAGTCACCTTAAACATAAACCAAGCTGTGCCTCTACAATTTGTCGTCATGAACTCGCTGAGCACTGCTGCAGTCAGTGGAAGAGTGCCGCCAATAGCAGTACCAACCAGGAACCGAAGCAGTACCACCCATAAAACGTTTGGGGCCAGTGACGTAAGGCTTCCGAACACGAAAACGTAGCCCATGCAGACAGCGTCGACGGAGCGTCGGCAATGTCTGTCGCCGAGCGGACCCCAAATGTAGGCGCCAAGAAACATGCCCAGGAATGTTGCCGATGCGACGCAGGATTTCCAGAAATCGCCGATGTGCCAGACGCACTGCAGCTTCTGGCCCAGCATGCTGACGTACTGAACCTGCATCTTGTCGCTGGCTTGCACCAGGCCGCACAGAATGATTGCGATTACCTGCAAATTTAAAGTTAGTTTATCTCTAAAATACTTTTTTCTCAAGCACCATTACAAGTATTTATAGCCAAGTATTTTCTTATTTATCGAGAACAGGGTTCAACTTCGTACTTGTATTTTTAGCTCACACTTCTGTGTATTATAGTACAAATTTTTGACCTCAAATGGGATGAGCAAATTCTGAACTGACCTCAGGAACAGCACTTGTCAAGTTAAAAAAAATTGTCTGTACAAGTTAAGGGCTTATTAAGACTTATTTTTTCTTTTTATATTGAACTATCTAACGTGCCTATTGCTAATATCTACAAAGTAACATTAACAAGGACTGTTAATAATAGTGATGCACTACATTTTCTGAAGTTTAAGTAGCTCAGATACAGTATGGAAATATCATATTTAGAAAAGTCAGGTGGCAGTAAACAGTTCCTCCTCACACTCAACTTGTAAACACTCGATAATAGGGACATTTCTTAGCATTTGATGTTGAATAGTTTTCACCTTGAAACGAAGATGCAAAAAATACCTTGACGACATCATCTTTTCGATTTGCAACAAACTTGACAAACTATATCGCTTGTTTTACCTTGCCGTTTATCAATATTGGTCGCGCTGCCAGACCATCTCAAACAAGGGCGCTTCTAAACGTATTTGTTTAAATAAGTGTAGTAAATGCGACAGAAAACTGACCTGAAAGCGACCAAATCCGATGTCGTCTATGACGGAGTTAATCTCCTTTTGTTTCGTCCCTGTTGAACTGCTGGCTTTCATTGAAATCTCTTGACGCACAACTTGATGCAAAGCACAAAATGACTGAAACATAATTTCTACAACCTATTTGTTCTCCCACTGTTAGCAACTTGTATTTAAACAGCTTCTTTTATCTTGCGGGTGGCGGTTGGCTGTGCTCATTGGTTGGTTACAGGCAAACACAAAACGCCTGCAGCTGCAAACGTGTCTAGCTTCTGTGACTCGTTCTCCTACACACCGCTTCTACACGTGCAGACGGCCTCTCTAGCCCAGTCTGTTTCTGTTCCTATTGCTGAAACTGCACTAGCATTAGCACACGCGCAGCAGTAGTTAGCCCACCTCAATGTCACTTGCCTATCCAGAATCTTTCTTAACCTAAGTAGTTTCTAGCAGCTCCTATTTAATAATCCTGTCTGGGCGACTACTCAAAAGTGGCGGATCTTTGTAAACTGTTTTCGAAGATTTTTAAACGGCACAAAAGTACTTACAGTAGCAAGCATCTGTGGTTCCCTAAATTCATACGTAGTGTAACGATGTCATTGGAATATTTACTTCGATCTCCAATATTTGCTTTGGTTTATTTGCATAGTTGCTCGTAAATGCGACTCTTTTTCAGAATACATTTATCGATCGGTCTTATAGTACATTTTGTGCATGGTTCTTTTGTTTTAATTGACATTGCTTATTATTTATTATTAATATTCTCTTGACATTATATATATACCAATTCAAATTGTAATACCTTTGAATTGACTTTTTGAAGATGTAAGTACCGAAATTATTGTCAGCCAATAATAAAATACTCGCACCTCGACAGAAGATTATCCACTATTTCGGAAACTCCAGTCAAGTCTTTTCATTTAAATTCAGCATTGGCTATTTATAGCCTATAGACGTGATCGATCGATCGCTAACACCACAACACACTTTCATTTGTTGCATAAGTAACGTTACACGTAGTTCTGAAATACTCCAAATCCATTTTTCCATGGCTTCACCTGTATAGCAAACCAAGAAGAGCCTCGCCAATTTGCTTCGATTATCGGTTGAGCGCCGCCGACGCCCATGCCGACCAGAAAGCGAAGCAGCACCACCCAGATCACATTGGGCGCCAGAGCCGTCAGACTGCCGTAAACGAAAACGTAGCCCACGCAGATCGCGGAAACGGAGCGCCGACAGAATTTATCGGCAAGCGGTCCCCATGTGTAGCCTCCTGCAAGCATTCCTAGAAAAGTAATCGAAGTTATTAACGATTTCCACAAGTCGCTAATTCCCCAAACGCACTGCAGCTGTTGGCCGATCATGCTGACGTACTGGATCTGCATCTTGTCGCAAGCCATCACAGCGCCGCATAGGATGGTCACGGCTATCTGTAAGAAGAAAATTGTTATAGCTATATTGGTGACGAGGGAAGAACAAAACTTTCGAGTTTAGGATTGAGTAAAGTTTACGTTTATGCTATTTCGACAGTCAATTCCTAGCAATGAATCTTCGATGAATAAACTACATGTATGCTAAATAACGCACTCGGCAAGCAAAACATTCCGAGCAAGAATTCACTTGTGATAGCATTTAAAAATTTATATTGGATAGAATTCACGCATAAAATGTCTGAATACGAGCGTAGTTATAACAAAAAAGTTCCATGTAATGTATGACTACATCGATCTTATAGGTAGGTTGTTATTCTAAGGTAAAAATAATATAAAATATAAAAACCTATAAATAAATCCGTCAATAACATCGTTGATCTCCATTGGCCCGGCCTCTGATGCACTGCTTGCCGCTTTGGAATTTTTTTAAGAGCTGCATACATATTGCGATGCATACAACCTAGCTGTATATAGCTACTTAATCTCATGCTGAGCATGCCATTATCCTAGCCATGCTGCCAGATGTAAAACGTGCCAGATGCTGTTCGGGCCCGTGTACGAACTTATTTCACGTGAATGCTGAATGTCTCCCTTGTGAGAAGTTTATTACGGGCTATTATATTTGACCCTCTCTCAGTTTGACCCTCTCACAGTTTTGCTCTCTAACTAAAGCTTGGGGCGAACCTTATTTCGAATGAATGAATGGCACAATGCATCTTGTTTAATTGTTTAACGCAGAGTATATTCTGTATGCTGTCACATGTACTCTGCACTATCCAATTAGCTATATACATTCTTTGCACAAGAGAACGAATTTTCACGCAGTGACAGAACTTCGGCAGCTTCTGAATGCCCATTAGGGCCTATTAAATTAATCGGGACGCAAAAAGCACTGTAGTAGCGTATCAGAAGAATTCGAAAAATCAAGAACCTTCGGATTGTCAAGAATAAAATTTCTTGTCTCGTTGAAATGCCTCAAAATATCGGACTGATGCATGTATAAGCGGTGAAGTTGCAGCGCATTTGTGTGGTGTTAGTTTTGGTCAAGGCTCTCGACCAGGTGCGTGAGCCCTAAATTAGGTATCCCACAGTTTTGCTCTCTAAATAAAGCATGGAGCTCGAACCTGCAAATTAAGTGGCACAGATCCTGATAAAAACTCATGACAGACATGTGCCACAATATGTGACTGCTACTTGCTGTGGGCTGGGGCACAGCAGAACAATTATAGTTACTAATTAGTAGCATTCATTGTCTATGGCGTTGGAAATATAAGACCTAAGCAACGCACATACCCGTACTACACACTAGGAAGAACAAAGAAATAAATACATGCTTTCTGTTAGTTTTTATTAGTCTATGGTCTGCATGTGTTCCTTTGTATTGGGCCCGCAAGACAATAGAAATAATTAGGAAATAAATTATCTATTCACCGAGGGAAATAAATAAATACACGCGCGACATAGAAACAACGACAAATAATATAGCTTTTTGCGATTGAATCCAGCCAAACTGAAAAACCTCTCAGCCAATGGAGATTTTGCCTTCACTTCGGCGGCTTCTACCATAGACTATTTAGGACACACCGGCTAGCTGTCCCGCTCCTGTAAATGAATTCAGCCAAACTGAAAAACCTTTCAGCCAAGACTTTCAGTCAGTGATTTTCTCACACAGCTAACCGGTGTGTCCTAAATAGTCTATGGTAGAAACAGCTGAAGTGAAGGCAAAATCTCCATTGACTGAAAGGTTTTGCAGTTTGGCTGAATTCAATCGCAAAAAGCTATGTATAAACGATTGAAAACTAAGCAGAAAAGTCATACTTTCCGACAACCATGAAACAAAAATAAAGTATTTACGAACTACCCGCGATACGCATAATCTAAATCATGTATTGCTTTAAAATATCAGCAGTTAAAGCAAAACTGGGAATTTTAGTTCGTAGGAAACACAAAATTCATTTAGTCTTGATCGATGACTCTACACTGCCATAGTCTGACTGCAAAGGTATCGTTTCGTGAATCTTCGTCTTCACCGGTAGGTCCTCCCCGGAGTGCTTCGCAGCGACCTAAAAACACATGGCTTGTAAATATGACTATTTGAAAATGAAGAAATTATAAAGGAAACAATGAAAGAAATCTTCTTCCTAATTTAGCAAGCCTCTGGAAATTTATGCATACGTCACCTCTTCATGATGTGCCATCTGCTCCAGGGGTCTGTCCTTGGTCTCGATGGGCAGCAGAGCGGCGCTGACGGCAGCCAGCGCCACAATGCCCGAGAAGATGAACAGCCCGCCCAGAAGCGACACGCGAATGATGAACATTTGGGCCACGAACGGCATCAGAACCGACGCGATGCGGCTAAACGACGAGAGAAATGCTGAGGCTGTCGATCGGAGAGAAGTCGGATAGGCCTCGAGAACGTACAGCCAGATCGTTTGGTACCCGCTGGTTATTGCGAAACGGATGGCGAAGAACAAAGCGATTCTGACGGCGCTGTGCATGCAGAAGGCCAGCAGAGGGATTAGGACTGAGGCAGCGCTGAAAGCAACCGTCATGGTGAGCCGACGGCCGAAGGAGCGTTCGATGAAGAACGCGTTTAAAATTGCCGTAGCAAGATCGGCCAGAGTTGGGATCTTAAATTTATTAGGCAAATAAAATTTTCAGGCCTTGAGCAGAACAAAACTTAAGCTTCGTATCAAGCTTACCAGCAGCTCGAAGTAGCGAATAGGATCGCATTTGTAGCAGGTGCGCTCAGAAAGAGCTTTAACATAGATAATCGATATTTTTGTGGTGTTACTGGGTGCTGCACACTGTTCTTGCAGCAGTAGTGGCACCTGCACATTCAACAGAACTGTGCCGTAGTAGTTGAACCCAGCGGCAAATGCAATGACTGCAAGCTGCAGACTCATCCGCAAGAATTGTTGTTGTCGGAACAGCTCTATGACGCTGCCTCGCACCTCGGTAGGTTGCCAGTCTGAGACTGAGAAGTCACCATGGTATCGAGGCTGGGAATTTGTATCCGTAATTTTATTCAGCGCTTGACGAGTTTCTTCAATTCGACCCTGTAAATTATTAGGCATGCGATGTTCTGTTGGTCATATAAACAGATATTAAAAAAATAATGAGAATATTTAAACACTCGAGCGTATTACTTGAAGCAGAGTCTGTCTGGGCGATACAGGAAGCCAAAGTAGCCAGGGAAAGGTTAAGAGTAACAATGGCAGAGCTGTGACCACGGCCAGGTAGCACCAGCCCTGAGGCAGCGCAAGCAGAACCCATGCCATGCCAATTTCTGATAGGGAGCCGAAACACCAGAGTGTCTGTCATGCACGTAGTATTCGGATATTTTTACATTTGTTTGTGATGTGCCTATTAATTATAAAGTAAATGATAAGTATCAGTAGATTTGTCACCTGATACGCAAACCAAGCCGGGCCCCGCTGATGCGTGGTCATGAACTCGCCGAGCAAGGACTCAGTGAGCGGTTGGGCGCCTCCCACGCCAACTCCGACCAGGAACCGGAGCACGACCATCCAGATAATGTTTGGGGCCAGAGACGTCAGGCAACCGTAGAAAACGATGCAGCCCATGCAGATTCCGTCGACAGAGCGACGACAGAGTTTGTCACCGAGCGGGCCCCAAAGGTAGGCGCCAGCAAGCATGCCGATAAAGGTAGCCGAGGTCATGCAAGATTTCCAGAAGTCGTTAATCCGCCAGACGCACTGTAGCTGCTGGCCGACAAAGGTGGCGTACTGGATCTGCATCGTGCTGCAAGCCTGTATCAGGCCGCACAATATGATCACGATTACCTGGGGATGAGAAGTTTTTACCGTTTATAGAATTAACGCGTCAGAAATGATCGACTGACTGACTGACTGACTGACTGACTGACTGACTGACTGACTGACTGACTGACTGACTGACTGACTGACTGACTGACTGACTGACTGACTGACTGACTGACTGACTGACTGACTGACTGACTGACTGACTGACTGACTGACTGACTGACTGACTGACTGACTGACAGACTAACTGCTCACTGAAGTCTAATATTCGCTTACTACAAGTTTTTCAGTAAAAGCCAAGCTTTTGTCACCTGAAAACGACCAAATCCGATGCCATCGATAACAGCGTTGATTTCTTGCGCTTTCTTTTCAATTGCACTACGCTTAGCATCATTGCTTTCTGGGTGGCTTTTCGGCATTAGTGCGAGCGAAATCGAGCTAGTGTGAAAAAATTGGCCGCATTCTTAGAGGTTATTCTTTATTGTCCATGCCTTGCACGAGTTCTCATTCGGAGAGGTAAAACAGCAGTGCTAGTTTTATCTACCCTGTCTGTGTCTGGATAGAGTTTGCATTCTTGTTCTCAGCCAAGGCTAAACGTGCCCAGTGATGTCCATTCGCTCGTGTCGGCTGGAATTTTCTACACAGTCTCTTCTCTGTCTGCATCTGTCCCGAATTCTCAATCTACTCCATTTTTGAGATTGCCCTTACTGCCTCTAATTGTTCGCTAGATAAGAAAAACCCTTACAGTGCGTGTTCTTTTCGGGCAATTCAGTTAAACAGTTTAAATTTTACCCTCGTAGCAAAGCATTTCTTGGTTATGAACCCTGTACAGTATGAAACCTTTGTTTTAAATGGGCTGCTCACGTCACCCCTCAAGACCCAGTGAGAGTGTCAAATTTGGCTGGGCTACGAGAGCACATTAAGAGGCTAAATAGGAATACGCTCTTTAACTTTTGTTATTTCTTCTACAGATTCTCTACCGGATTTTTCCCACCTTTTCTCAAACTATCCTTTACTGATCCGTAAGGAGTAACGGAGTAACGGATCAACGCTTTTTGTTATTTATACTATTATTTATTTCTACTACAATTATTTAATCTTTATGTTACTCCGTTATTTTTTCATTTTTAAGGAAGTGCGCCCTTAAAAACGCTTTCAACACGTTTCAACGGAAGCTACTTTTTTATAACACTGCCGAGATTAGGATTCGAGACCCCTATTGCAACCCGTTGATTGCTACTCAGGCGGACAGGTAACAACTGCAGATAATTCCTATAAACTATTAGTCCAGGAAGAACCCAAAAACATGTTTATGCCCCCCCCCCCAATGAGAACAACAATAACGCATATCGAATCCAGTAATGTTACTTAAAACTTCTTCCGCACACCAGAAACGAGAAAACGACTAAAAAGATGGGCACCTTCCCAAGGAGGAGACACCCTTCCAAGGAGGGAGACTCCATTCCAAGGAGGAGACACCCTTTCAAGGAGGAGACACCCTTCCAAGGAGGGAGACTCCATTCCAAGGAGGAGACACCCTTCCAAGCAGGAGACACCCTTCCAAGGAGGGAGACTCCATTCCAAGGAGGGAGACACCATTCCAAGGAGGGAGACACCATTCCAAGGAGGGAGACTCCATTCCAAGGAGGGAGACACCATTCCAAGGAGGGAGACTCCATTCCAAGGAGGGAGACACCATTCCAAGGAGGGAGACACCATTCCAAGGAGGAGACACCCTTCCAAGGAGGAGACACCCTTCCAAGGAGGGAGACTTCATTCCAAGGAGGGAGACACCATTCCAAGGAGGAGACACCCTTCCAAGGAGGGAGACTCCATTCCAAGGAGGAGACACCCTTCCAAGGAGGGAGACTCCATTCCAAGGAGGGAGACTCCATTCCAAGGAGGAGACCCCCTTCCAAGGAGGAGACACCATTCCAAGGAGGGAGACTCCATTCCAAGGAGGGAGACACCATTCCAAGGAGGAGACACCCTTCCAAGGAGGAGACACCATTCCAAGGAGGAGACACCCTTCCAAGGAGGAGACACCCTTCCAAGGAGGGAGACTTCATTCCAAGGAGGGAGACACCATTCCAAGGAGGAGACACCCTTCCAAGGAGGAGACACCCTTCCAAGGAGGGAGACTTCATTCCAAGGAGGAGACACCCTTCCAAGGAGGAGACACCATTCCAAGGAGGGAGACTCCATTCCAAGGAGGGAGACACCATTCCAAGGAGGAGACACCCTTCCAAGGAGGAGACACCATTCCAAGGAGGAGACACCCTTCCAAGGAGGAGACACCCTTCCAAGGAGGGAGACTTCATTCCAAGGAGGGAGACACCATTCCAAGGAGGAGACCCCCTTCCAAGGAGGAGACACCCTTCCAAGGAGGGAGACTCCATTCCAAGGAGGGAGACACCATTCCAAGGAGGGAGACACCATTCCAAGGAGGAGACACCCTTCCAAGGAGGAGACTCCATTCCAAGGAGGAGACCCCCTTCCAAGGAGGAGACACCATTCCAAGGAGGGAGACTCCATTCCAAGGAGGAGACACCCTTCCAAGGAGGAGACTCCATTCCAAGGAGGAGACCCCCTTCCAAGGAGGAGACACCCTTCCAAGGAGGGAGACTTCATTCCAAGGAGGGAGACACCATTCCAAGGAGGAGACCCCCTTCCAAGGAGGAGACACCCTTCCAAGGAGGGAGACTCCATTCCAAGGAGGGAGACACCATTCCAAGGAGGGAGACACCATTCCAAGGAGGAGACACCCTTCCAAGGAGGAGACTCCATTCCAAGGAGGAGACCCCCTTCCAAGGAGGAGACACCATTCCAAGGAGGGAGACTCCATTCCAAGGAGGAGACACCCTTCCAAGGAGGAGACTCCATTCCAAGGAGGAGACCCCCTTCCAAGGAGGAGACACCATTCCAAGGAGGGAGACTCCATTCCAAGGAGGGAGACACCATTCCAAGGAGGAGACCCCCTTCCAAGGAGGAGACATCATTCCAAGGAGGGAGACTCCATTCCAAGGAGGGAGACTCCATTCCAAGGAGGGAGGCACCCTTCCAAGGAGAGGGAGATACACCCTTCCACGGAGGGAGACACAGACTTCCAGGGACAGAGACGCACCTTTTTAAGGACAGAGACACAGCGTTTTAAGACAGAGGCGCTACTTCCGCACTTCTTTAAAGTGTCAGCAGAAGGTTACACACTGCGACGCTGTTTCCTGCCTTAAGCCGCAAAATATATCGTGCAAATTGTTCAACATATCGGGCAAATTGGGATCGAACACCACAAGCATTTTCTCCTGCCATAGAACTAATGGTTCTGTCTATAAATTTGAGGGTAGGAATGAGTGGAATACGAGTTCTACGAAGCAGACCGATGATCGTCCGCCTCATTGTCGGCTGATTTTCCATGCAAGAATGGCATTCTTGCACTCTTTTGCGTGCAGGAATGGATGTCTATGGTAAAATATCACTGAAAAAGCATTAGGCGCAGAAATGCATTCCTGCACGGTTTTGTGCATTCCTGCACGATGAATCATCCGACAATGGAATTCTTTCACGTTCACTCGTGCGTGAAGGACATCGTGCACTCGTGCGCTAGCGCGCACTCGCATTCCCGCACTCGTGACCGTGCAGGAATATATCATCCCTACCCGGAAATCCAAAGCAGAACTGTGTTGTCCCACGATTTTGCGGGCCGCACGGCCCTCGGAGTCGTCAGTGTCTGCCTGTGATTTTAGTCTATGACATTTTTTATCAAGTGTAGAAAAAATATAATTTTAACAGTATAATTATAACAGTATAAATCAGCATAATAACAAAAGAAAATTTATAAACAAAAGCAGTTAGTTTGCTGTTGCTATGCCAAAAGGCTTTATTGTTAAAGTAGAAGCTGAGTCGCACATCATCCTTTTCAAGCACGGCGATTGGCTTCTCCGCGTTAGTTAATGATGGCTTTTTAATGAGGAGGCAGCATCTGACAGGGAATCTCCATTTAGAGCGATGCAAAGCGAGTCGGAAATGTTTTGCTTCCGCTTCTCAGAAATTCTGCTGACATAGCGCTCCACAGCCGCGTCGCTCCCATGCCCTGTGAAATGGTGATAGATTTGAAAATCTATATGTACCTTGAGATGAGATAATTCTATGCATAACAATACGACGTACCTGTTACGGATTTGATCTCCTGCAGACTGTGTTCGGCTTCCGTCAGGTTAGTTACGTCTGTTGCACGAATGCAATGGTTGGTGTATTGAAGCTGCAGACCAGCGCGTTTTGAGATTCTCTTCATCATGTCGAATAGCGTGTTTTTTCCAAGAACCTGCTTGGGTGAATACCAAAATAGCAGAATCAGGCCTGAACTTAGGCTTCGGAAACAAAACATCAATTCCTGGTGGAAGCTTTGAGAGCTACAGGTCCACCGCTGCCACTGGACAATTTGGGCTTTGTTTGCTGAATATTCTTATCTGCTTGCTTGTCGTGCATTTGCCACGGTCCTCGGCAGTGATAGTCTTCTCTGGACCAGCTTGAATCTTATCAATGTACCTTGTACCATTGACCACTGAGAACTTTAGTTACGACACCTTCATGCCCCTAACCCATTCACGACTTCAAAACCCGAAATGATAGACAATATTAAAGAATACTTCATCCTGAAGCCGCCCTGGATCCCGTCAATTAAAGTATTGCTTCAGAAGGATCATGTCCAACTCCGTGATCGCTTTGAATCCAGGTTGCTCGCCCGAAGTTCGCTCTCTTAGCTGGCAACAAACTGACTCTTAGCACGCAGCAATATGTTCCATTACTCAGCCTGAATGCTTCGTTGCCAATGACATCAATGGCGCGTGTCTCCTTTACAAATCGGTGAAGCCACTAGTAGCCCGAAAGCCACTAATCATATCTGGTGCATAGGTCTTTGTTCCAAGCGCAGGATTAGCTCGCAGACAGGGAAGCCTCTATGGTCGCTGAGCTCCCCAGGAAGGGACACTCACCCACCCCACCCCACTCCGCTATACAAAAATTTAGGGGAATGGCATAGAATATGAAATGATGCTGCTGCTTATCGATTTCTCGCTAGAGCAGTTGGTACGCGAACTTTTGTAACACCTCTCGTATTTCATAGCTTGCTAACTGGAAAAAGAATCTGTACACAGCCGGAGCTTCTGGAAATGGATCTCTGCAATTCCCCGAAAGTGGACAGCAGCAGAGTTGGAGACGTTGCGCTGCGATCCAAAGCACAAATACCGGATCTGCTCGCTGCATTTTTCGGAAAGGTTCTTTTTAACCAACTCTCAGGACTCCAACTCCAGCCGTAAGCGCTCCGCATTTGCATATGCAGATGGACAAGCAAAGAAGCTGAAAAATCGACGGTTGGTTGACTTCTGATGCCGTACCCAGCATCTTTCCAAACGCGCCATCCTACTTCATCGAAACTGTTCCTGAGAAGCGACCTACCACAATGACATCTGTTCAGACTCGGCGAGAGAGTACCATGCGTCGCTGCGAGGATGAGGCACAAACATTTTGAAGTCAAAACTATCTGAGAAATGAGCTATAGCTCTGATGTATACTCGTAGTAGACTTTGCTTTCGTTTTATAGAGTCATACAAAGTGCTATTTGTATACAGCTTGCCCCAGCACTTTTCTGCTCTGTAGGTAAGTTAATTTCACTCTCTTTTGCTTAATTATCACCTAAGGGTAACCATTTTATTTTTTATTTCATATGTTTGCATGGCCTGAAGGGTTGTAAAGTATTTTTCTCTAACTAATAAAACGGAAGTTTTTTGAATAATACAACTTAACCTTGGAGACCTAAAGTTCTGAATGTTTTGCGTTGAATAGTGCAAACCGCATCTTTCTATGACTTTTGGTTAAAAAGTTATCAATCATAGAAATGAAAAACGTTGCATTTTCCTATTCATTCACTGCTTTCCAATTGGGTTTTTACCCCTAAACTTGTATGCTGCCTAAACTAGTGTCCCTTCCTGGGGAGCGCAGTGACCATAGAGGCTTCCCTGTCGCAGACTTACCTACCAGAGGCGCAAATAACCGTCTAAGTAGCGAAGTGGCATCACCTCGATGTCGTCGGGCAGGTTTTTCTCTCGAAGAAATTTCCTAAATCGAGCAACGTGATTTTTCGTTGTTGCTAAAGTAGATTGAGACTTCGATGACAATTCGACTCCTTTGGGTTCTCTCGCCAGTTGAATGACTGGGCCGCGCAGCCTCTCATCAGTTCCGCTGGTGACATGCCAGTTGCTGAATGCTTTGAATTTCTTGATTGTAGCAAAAACCTGTCAATACTGGCTTACATGTCATTCTGGTCAAAGGCTGCGTGAAGATGATTTTTTATATCCCGGGTTTTTTTATCTTTCCGCTATGCAATTTGAGCGAGGATGGTAGGGTGGCATCAAAAGATGTTTACAGCCAATTGCTCAGAACCAGGTTTCTATCTCTTTCGAGACAAACTGAGGTCCGTTGTCTGAGACAATGACAGACTCACTCCTGACAATGACAATGATAATGACAATGACTCCCTCCTGAGCAAATGTGCGACGGAGTCGAAGAATCGTGTCCTCGGTGGTGATTGAACTCATCAGATGGACCTCCGCCCACTTGCTGTAAGCATCAATCATGATCAAGCAGAATTTGCCGTTATTTACGGGGCCAGCGAAGTCGATGTGCACGCGGCCCCGGAGGCCATGAAACCCAGCCTCCTGTCGTGTGATCCTTTTGCATCTGACAGTTTGTGCATGAATTGGCTTTGAGTTCATTGTCTGGGTCGATTGAAGTCCACCGCACGCACTGTCGAGCTATGGATTTCATATTATGGGCTCCCAGATGTCCATCATGAAGTTTGCTCAGAACATACCCACGCAACGACATTGGGACCACAATTCCGATTCCTTTAAACAGTACTTTAATGGATGATGGTCCGTCAGCAGTGTGAACTTGCGTCCATACAGATATTTTTGAAAGCGCTTGACAGCCCAGATAATGGTCAAACCATCACGTTCGGTCTGTGCATAGTTCCTCTCTGCTTGGCTCAGTGTTTTGGAGATGAAGAGTAGTGTTCCGCTGCTCTGCTCGAGCACAGCCCCAATGCCATACCGTGATGCGTCGTTGGTGAGTGTACAGTAGTTACGGAGTCACTTGGGTTAAATGGCTTGATCACTTCTAACTTGACAATCTTCTCCTTGATTTTGTTAAAGGCAGACCGCTCCTCCACGCCTCAACACCACTTTTCATCTTGTCAGATTAACCTCGCCAGTGGCTCCTTTAATGTAGCAAGGTCCTTGATGAACCTAGCTGAATCTCTGCGAGTCCTAGAAATGATCAAAGCTCTCTGGCTAAAGTTGGTTCATTAAGTCCTTTGATCACATTGTCATGAGCAGAGAGTAATAGGACACAGTGTACGCTGTGTACCCCTGGGGGTGTGTGCACGTTAAGGGGGTTGTCACAAATAGTTGCAAATAAGAAAAATATACGCGTCTCGGCTTGTAAGCCGGCACATTTTCTAGTATTAACAAACTACGCGTTTTTTAGGTCTTCACATTGGTGGCAGCGTGTTATGTCCAGTGACGAGTCGTCCCCTGCTCTACGCCAGTCGCATGAGTGCAGGCTGAATCGTAGTTTTGGTGAAGACGTGTCCCTGCCAGCTTGGATTGCGTTCCGAGAGCATGTAGGCCTAGTCATTAAGGCCAACACTATGGGTGGCCACAAGCAGTGGAGTGACCCAGAATTTGTGGCGTTGCAACTCCGGCTGCAGCTGAAGGGGGAGACCGAGCTACTGGTGCTGCAGGCAGCGTCAGCGAAGGAGCCTTGGGTTGATAATAGCTATGAGCTGCTCAAAAAACTGGCGGAGCGCTACGAGACGGGACAAGGCGTTGGAGGTGGCCATCCAGAATTTCGAGAGTGCTGCGCAGCTGAATGATGAGACTTTGGACATTTTTTTGACCTGACTCCGGCAGTTGGGAGCGTGTACTTTCCAACACGATTCGGCGGACACGTTGAGGTCCCGCGTTCTGTGGAAGTTCATCTCGAATATCCAAAATGCAGAAGTACGCAAGGAAGTGCTTAGTCAGGGTTGGATGCAATCAGACGGACGGGCAGCAAAGACCTACGATGAAGTTTTGAAGGTGGCCTAAGCGGCGGAAGCGATGCTGCGGATCGGTTGTGGTATTGAAGTGGCGGAACCGTTCGGCATTGTGGCCGCAGTTGAAGCCCTGACGCAGAAGGTCAACAGCTGGACTGGCCGCCATGGGCAGCGCCCAACGGCGGCGCGGGCGATGGTGAACGCGTTGACTGCTGGTACTGCCGCGTACCCATCGCTGGGGATGGCAAAAGTGCTTCAAGCGACTAAGGGAGAATCCAAGCTGGCGGCCGGCATCGGCACCTGGGAGAGCGAATGTGGTGAGTGCAGATGGGATGTCTGAGGTTCAAATTATGGCTTTTAACGATGTTGGGGCATGCACGCACGATTCTTCGTTTGTCCGGTTTGAGAGCTCACTCGGCCGGAGCATGATTCGGAGTCCGTACACGGACATCCGAACGGGTAGTAGGTCAGTGATAAGCTTAATTGACACAGGGGCCGACTACAGCATCATTAGTGAAGAGCTGAGCAAGCAGTTGGGGGCAAAATTAGTACACCACTTGCCACAGACATCGTTGCAGAGTGTGGACGGAGGACTGTTGAGTCTTAGGGGTGAGGCTTTTCTGCCGTTTGATATTGGTGGTCGGAGGTTAGAGCATGAGTTCTTGGTGGTCAGCAACATGGTGGTTCCGTCGATTTTTGGAGTGGACTTGCTTTGTCAGCTGGGTAACCTGACTTTTGATCTTAAAAACTCAACGCTTACTATTGAGGCGACGCATCAAGTCGTCCCTCTGTTGAAATCTCCGAGTCGGCAAGACTTTAGTTCCTACATGCTTTTGACGGCGGAAAAGACGTCGCTGCCGCCGAGGACAGAGGCTCTAGTCGAGTGTCATGCTTCTCACTTAAGTGCCGGTCTGGCCTACTTGGTTGATATAACGACGACGAGAATGATTCTGCATTGATGGTCACTACATCGGTTGGCTGTGGGCTTGATGGAAGGATAGCGGTCCTTTCTTCGGAATGGGTCTGACGATGTTGTCGAGATGCCGTCCAGCGTTCCCGTTGCCCGAGCCGCCGCAGTGGCGTCAGTGAGCTTGGCTTCGACGAAAACAACATGGTCACCATCTGCAAAAGGGAACGTTTCCTACAAGGTGAACCCAGATCACACAGGTCAACAGCAAGAGGAAATTAATGCTCTCTTAGAAGAGTTTGATGATTTGATGTGGAAGGAGGGCGAGAGCGTGCCGTTAGTCGATGTTGGGGTGCAGCACGTGATACGGCTGAAGCCAGAGGCCGTCCCCTTTCACGCAAAAGCGCGCCGACTCTCTCCCATTGAGGAAGGGGAAGTGCGGCATGAGATCGAGAAGCTAGCGGACACTGGGCTGATACGGCCGAGCTCGTCACCCTGGCCGCTCCGATCGTTTGCGCCAGGAAGAAAGGTGGACGGCTCAGGCTTGCCATAGACTATCGAGGGCTCAATGCAAGGTCCCTACGACCATGCATCCACTGCCGCACATCGAGGATTTGATTGACAGGCTAGGGGGAAGGTAGCTATTTCTCGACGCTGGATGCTAAGTCCGGGTACTATCAGATGCCGCTGCGGGACGAGGATAAGCATCTAACGAGGTTTGTGGTACCATGGGGTCAGTATCAATGGGAGAGAGGTTGTCCGTTTGGCTTGTCGGGTATGCCGTCCAGTTTTCAGCGGTTAATGTGCGTTGTTTTGGGGGATCTTATGTTTAGGGACGCATTTTGTTACATATTTGCAACTATTTGCGACAACCCCATTAACGTACACACGCCCCAAGGGGTACACAGCGTACACTGTGTCCTATTACTCTCTGCTCATGACACTCCTCCCCTCGAAAAAAACTCGAACTTTCATGTCAGTATTATCCGCATGCATTGCCAAGGCGTCACCGAAACAGTGAAATGCGGGTACTGTCAATTCAATATCCGATGCCGGGGGCGCCTTGTAGTACCGCTTCGTCCCAATCGGGTTCACTTGAAGTAGCTGGCGTTGTTGGCCGACTTGTCGGCTCCGCCGGAGATCTGAAAAGGAGGGCGCAGCAGCCTCAGCGACTCTCACGGTGCGAGCGTTCCCCAGATCGTCATCTGTTTCGGAATCACTTGTGTCTATGTCCGAGCTAGGTACGTGTACATGTGTGGCTTTCCCTTTGAGATCACTTTCCTGTACTGTCGACTTTGTCTGTGATTGAAACCGACTGCTCTCTGGTGCCCGCTCCAAGCAGTTGTGGTGCCCGAATACCACTGCACGGGTGAGACGATACGTCCACCCGTTCCAGCCAACCACTCGGTACCTTCTCGAGCGAGACAAAATAACTGGCACAGATTAGCACTCAATTTCATTCTTTCCTCCATTGTCATGGAACAATCTATAGTCTGCAAATTGAACTTTTTGTCTGCAGAGTCTAGTGTCGAAGCGTCGGGATTTGCACTAGAATCAGCCGGTGCCGCTGTGGCACCCGCGCTAGGCCAGCATTGAGAAGACTCTGATTTTGCTTCAACTGACTACAGCAGTTGATTGGACGTTCTTGTCTATTTTTAACATGTCAGTTAATGACCGATCACGTGAACTTTATCAAAGCTTTTGCAGATTCTATAACTTCCTAGCACCTGATCTTAGCCACATCAAGTAAATTTAAAAATGCAATTTTCATTGTACGCTAAGCAATAATTGGTCGAATATAATTTCCCTTAATAAAGTATAATACTCGCTTCGATTGTTATAGTATAGCAGAAAAGCAATAAAACATTTTTTGGGACATATTACATCGGAACTTGGTACGAAAACAATGTGAGAGGACCTCTTCCATATTAACATACGAGCTTGTGAGCTATAGCTATCATTACAATAGCTGAAATAAATCACGAAAATACAAAGACTTTTCAATCCATCTTTGTGGGAGTGTTCACACTGCCGTAGCCCTGATGCCCCGGGACTGCCTCGTCCGACTTTGCCATCATCATTTGCTTCTCGTTGGAGGAGTCAGCAGCGATCTGGAAATAGTTAATTAATTAGAAGTTGATAATGTGTTAGAAAGTAGTGTCAGAGTCGAAGACAGAAGGCTCAAATGTTTTACCAAACAATCTTTAACATGATTTGATTTTAATAATAAATGAGCCTAGAAAAAACAAAATAAGGCTTGTGGGAACCCTGGTGACGTGGTCATCACGACCAGCCGGCGTTGAGGCGTTTCGATACACTCCTGACATCCGCGGATATTGTACGCAGGCACGCACTTACACAGGGTTGCATAGCGGCCCTAGGGGTTCGCCCTCAGGGGTGTGAATTGCACGACCAGCCGGTCAATTTTCGTGCTCAAGCTTTTAAATTAACAACTTTCAAGAAAGAAGAGCAAAGTTATTTCGTAAATGACGATTCAAAAGAGTCCAGGCAGACAGCCATGGACTCTGAAATTAGTCCTTTACAGAGTACTGGTAGGTCCGTAAGAGATACACCCAGAAGAGGGATCCATGGGTGTGCTCAGGGAGTCGTCCAGTTGATTCAAGGACTTTAAACGACTCATTGGCCTTGATTAAACGAATTACACTGAAAGATACCTTCAGATGCCTCATAAACTTCAGTGCAGAAACGTATATCTGAACAAATTTTGGAATGAGTATTAAATTCGACGGAAGAATCTTTCTTAACGAAAATACCTAAACAAGCTTTGAAACTATATTAAACACCATAGGTTGTAGCCTAATGGTTAGAGCGTCGGACTCACGACTTGAAGGTCGGGGGTTCGATTCTCGATCCCACTCGAAACAATTTGTGTCCTTGAGCAAGAACTTAACTCTGCATTGCTTCAGTTCACCCAGCTGTAAAATGGGTGCCAGCATTAGCTGGGGTAATTCTGGGTGTGTGGCGACCCCCCCCCCAGTCCTAGGACTGAACAGCCGTACGCAGCTTTCAGATGCGCCGTGCAATAGCTGCGGCTGAGCTGCCGGTTGCACATCTGCCTTATTGGGGCAGGTGTAGTCAACTATTACTATATTATTATTATTATTATTAGGCACCATACATGTTTTCTATATATGAAGCTAACATCTTTCAACTGAAATTAGAAATAGCTAAAACCTACGAGGTATTAAAGCGCATTATTTCAACTACGTTTACCTGCTGAGGCGACCGCGTCTGCGCCAACGGCATAGCCTTGGTCTCTATGGGGAGCAGTGCGGCATTGAGAGTGGCCAGCGCCAACAGTCCAGAGAAGATGAGCAGCCCGCCGAGCAGAGACACCCGGGTGATGAAAATCTGGGCCACATAGGGCACCAGAATTGAGGCGATCCGGCTGAATGACGAGTGAAAACCCACTGCAGTTGATCGCAGAGACGTCGGGTAAGCCTCCAGAACGTACAGCCAGACCACATCGTAGCCGCTGGCTATAAAGAAGCGAATGACAAAGAACAGAACGATTCTAGCGGAGCTGTCCATGCAGCAGCTCAGCAGGGGAATCAGGATGGAGGCCAGACAGAATGCGATCGCCATGATGAGACGGCGACCGAGGAAGCGTTCGATAATAAAAGCGTTTACAAGCGCAGTGACGAGGTCGGCTATTGTAGGAATCTGAAATATGGCAGAGTAGTGGAGTTCTGCAATTTTTCTGAGTTTTTTTAAGATAATAATAATGACAATGTTGAAAAAGGGTTGTGGGCGTCGTTCTAAGATCACAACTCTCCTCATTCCGCTGACCCTGAGCACATACGAGCCGTATACACGCTCACACAGGGCCAACCCGCACAACCCGCCGGTCAATTCTTGTACACACAAGCCCCAACTGAATGCGGGAATGTGGGAATCGAACCATGTGGTCGTGGCGTGAGAGTTCAAGACGTGTTTATCACTGAGCTAATCTCCCTCACATGCTACGACCTTGGAATTTTTCGTCTTGAAAGACGCTCTGACGACGTCTTTCGTCGTAAATTTCAAGCTTCCCACTTTAGCTCTTTTATGATACATTACATCTAAAAGAATATATTACATTATAACAAATACTCTCGTTCCCGTATAATCAGAAGCCATTAGTTCCCCCGAATTAGCTGTGTGTAACCAGCTAGTAGTTTTTAAGTAAAAGAACAAACTATAACATATTTCAGAGTAAAATCAGGGGGGCCGTAGCCCAGCGGTAGCGCAGGCTTTGGTATGCCAGCGACCCAGGCTCGATTCCAAGTGCAGTCACATTAATTTAAGGATGAATTGGAATCTCGACTTGGCTCTGCTCGTGCAATTAACGGCCTTGAGAGCCAACCCCCCCCCCAAGGCGCAGTGAAGTGTACATGCCTAACGATAATATAAAGTTAGGGCCGCTGTACACTTCTGTGTGAGTGTGTGCCTGTGCGTATGACTGTGTACGTATCCGCGCGCTTGTGTGTTTGCTCAGGGGAGTCGGCGGAATGGGCAGCAATGCCTCTCGCCGGTTGTGTGACAATGTCGCTTAAAGTGCGCCAGGGTGCACACAACCCCCCTACCTCTAAAAAAAGAGTAAAATCGGAGATAAAATGCGAGCTACATGTATTCTACTTTGTATTGTTGATCTGCTGCGACCGAAATGCGCATTCATTATTTTCTCAGGTCGGCCTCGTTTGATAGCGCAGTGAACAAAAGTCTTCAAGCGGCAACGCACCAGCATTTCGATATAGTTGAACGGCGAGCAGCTGTGGCAGGAGCGATCGAGCCCCGGCTGCCAAGGAGAAGCTCTAGTCACATTTGTGGCAGAGTCGGTCAGCACGCAGCGTTCATGGAGTAGGAGCGGCACCTGCACGTTGAGCAGGATCATTCCGTAGTAGTTGAACCCACCCACAAACGAAATAAAGGCCAGCTGCAGACTCAGTCGCAGGTAGGTATCTGGCCGAATCAGCTCGGATATTCTGCCGTTCTTCTGCTTGCCCTGCAGCAGATCTGTTACGGTGAAGTCGCCCAGGTAGCGGGGCTGCGAATTCATGTCGGCCATTTTGTTCAACGCCTGGCGAGTTTCTGCTAGGCGGCCCTGTAGAAATTTTGACAAGAAAATATTTACCTTGTCTATTTTTCCTTTTTTGGGCTGTGTGGTTTGCGTTCAATTTGGACAAATACTCGTACGGTATCGGAAAGCCAGGGCCACTTGACCAAATAAACAGCATGCTGTTAGCTCTAGGGTTAAATTGGATGGTTTTGCACACTTTTGAGCAAGTTTTCGCCAGTGTACGTCTCTTCAGAGAGCCATAAGTAATTTGACTATGGACACTGTATTTCTAATTTCTTTAGTATTGCTGATCAAGCCACGAAAGTGAGCAAACCTCTACTGCTGGGCATCCTCAGCTAGTCTCCCAAGCATTCGGCCGTCATCCAGACGCCGTCGGCCCCTTCAACGGGTGACACCAGGCGATTATAGACACGTTGTTGCAGCTAGGTCAGATTTTTCTTATCAAGCTTCAATAATGGACAAACCTCAACTGCTAGGTGTACTTAACTAGTTTCCCTAGTACCGCAGTTTGTGCCTCACTGTGTTCACTAATGTACGAAGTGAGAAATTTATGAAAAATTTAGAACCTACACAAATTGAAGCGCAACTTAGTTGCTCTCTAAAGTTAAAAAGTGATTCTTACTTTTTAATCGAACACTTCTTACTCCTGATTTCACGACTGTCGAACCTACCTGAAGCAGACTCTGCCTAGGAGACACGGGCAGCCACAGCAGCCAGGGCAGACTTAGAAAAAGCATTGGCAGGGCCGTGACCACGGCCAGGTATCTCCAGCCGTGCTGCAGATCGAGCAGCAGCCAGGCGAACCCGATCTCCACGAGGCCACCCAGGCACCACAGTCCCTGCGTTATGAGAATTGCGATCCGAGTAGGTCAGATATTCCTACTCGATACTCGACAATGAACACTGATACGAGCTCATACTTTGAAAATTTACTAGGGGAGTAGACAGGGCTATAACCAAGGTTTTTTTATTTTAGGGCCGCATCTTTGGGGAGCGCCATCCAGTACCAGCGGCGCCACCTTGGGTCCGCCATTGTGGGAGCACCATCATGGGGCGCCAACACACCTGTGAGTAGCCAGGTGGCAAGTGGGGCGGACCCCTTCCCCAAAATCGGCTGGGAAAAGTCAGCTAGTGCTGCTAGTGCTGGCAGCCACGTACGTGAAAGTGGTGTTCCTTCAAGTGAAACAGCTACAAAGAAACGTATCGTATACGAGGTGTGGCCAAAAAGTAACGAGAATTGCTGCTTAAATCTGAAAATGCAAACTTCTACTAAAATTAATCGATGTCTTCTTGAAGCCCAGCTTCTCAGCTTTTATAGGAAGCAGTATTGTGTCGAAGTGTTTTGGTTTTCATAATTTTAAAATTATTTTTCATTATAGCTGTCACACTGCTGTGTTACAAAATAAACAATGAGCAACTAATCAACATCAAGTTTTTGGTGAAACTCGGCAAGAAGCCATCGGAATGCCTCCAGCTGCTTTGTGCTTTGACATAGAGATGATGCTATGTCTCAGGCAAGGGTGTATTAGTGGCACAAGCGATTCCGGGGATGGATGGGAGAGCGTCAAAGATTGTGACAAAGTTCCTCACTGACGATCAGAAGCAGCTGCGATTGGTCATCGGGACATTGAGACAGTTTTGGGCCAAAAGACTGGTCGCAGAGTTGAGCCATCCACCTTATTCACCAGATATGGCGCCGTGTGATTTCTGGCTCTTTCCAAAGGTGAAGCAGGTTCTCAAAGGATCCAGATTTGAAGACTTGGATGCCATCAAGGAGAGTGTGACAGGGGTGCTGAGGGGTATCATGAAGGAGGACTTCCAGGGCTGCATCAGGAGCTGGCACCAGCAATTGAGGCGATGTGTTGAAAGTGGCGGCAATTACTTTGAAGGATGCAGTTGACTTTGCATTTATTGTTCTGAAAGTTTTTGTAGCTAAATTATCGTTACTTTTTGGCCACACCTCGTACCAAGTCTATATTCGCATTGAAAATTCAGAAGGCAAGAAAGTAGACAGCATCAATCTTGAGACAACAGACTCAAGGATTGACAGACAAAAGACGGATGATAGATAAAAGACACGGGAGAGTGACAGACAACAGACACGGGAGAGTGGCAGACAAAATACATGGGTGAGTGACAAACAAAAACGGAAGTCTACCAGTGGTTTTGGATGCTGGATGCGATCCTGTCGCCTAGACGAGGAAATAACTGCATTTCGACTCTCACCTGAAACACAAACCAGGTCATGCCTCGAGTGTCTGAGGTCATGAACTCGCTGAACATTGCGGACGTTAGTGGCTGCACTCCGCCAATGCCGGTGCCAACTAGGAAGCGGAGAATCACCACCCAGATCACATTGGGAGCCAGAGCAGTCAGGAAGCCGTAGACAGCAATGAAGCCCATGCAGACTGCAGTGACGGAACGGCGGCAGTGCTTATCACCCATCGGACCCCACAGATAGGCACCAACGAATAATCCAATAAATGTAGCCGATGTGATGAACGATTTCCAATAGTCGCTGATCCACCAGACGCACTGCAGTCGCTGGCTCACCAAGCTGACGTACTGGATTTCCAGCATATCGCTGGCCTGAACAAAGCCGCACAAAATGAGCACAGCTACCTGAAATGATATGGAATAACGCTCGTAATATTATTAAATGCCTCCTTTTAGTGTCCTACAGACCCTGTCTTAAAAGCCCCGCGGGGGGGGGGCAGAAGGCTAGTCCACGATACTAAAAGACTCTGTCTGCTTTCACTCTTTAAGCCGAGAGCAGTTTTTTAGAGCAAATTAGCAGTCTGTTCACTTTCTTGACCTGCCTAAAGATCACTGGAAGCTGGTACATTTTTCTTAGGTTTATCGAATTTTATTTCCCAACAGCCTTTCTCTGGAAACCGAATTAACACCCTTTCCTATCTCTTTAAAAAAGTTTTCTTTTCGTGTTTTTCGACGAGTATGCCTGTGTTAAGACTATTGTGGTGAACTGAATTTTGTGGAAAAACCCTGTTAAAAACGCATCCACGTCCCATACTGTGTTTATTCTACTAGAAGTAACTTGAAAATTATGTAAAGCTTCGGTATACGATGAAGAGAGGTAATAAGTGAAGATGGTAATGGTAAAGAGGGTAAAGAAGGTGGAGACGGTAAAAGTGAGGAGAAGATAATAAAAGTGATTAAACCTGCAAATAAGTACAGAATAGTTGTGGTTTTTGGCCAAAAATTCCCTAAATCGGGAGAAAAAGTCCAAAAAAGCGATTGCTCCTACCTGAAACCAGCCGAATCCTATGTCGTCAATCACCGTATCCACAGTCTTCATCGTTGCCTCATCGCTCATAGCGGCCCTATATCCACTTTTACTTGTATTGACTAGCAGATTTATACTGTCACAGCTTTAATGTTTCTTTTGAAAGCGTATGAAATATATGGTATGGTGAGTGCTATATATTTTATTCGCTTTAGAGTAGCTATTGTTCTGAAAAGCGCGCGAATTCACTGTACAAATGCTCGAACTTGGACGGTCGCTTCGCATAGTACAGCCCGAACATCACTGCGTCCACTGCTCGCAGTCTGTTTTTCTCTCTTTTTCTGTCTCCGCCTCTGTTTACTCGGTACGAGCGTCTCTCCTGAAAGCATTTTATTTTATTGCGTCTTCTTTTATTAACGTTTTGAGCTGCAACCCGTACGCGCTCAAAAATTGCTCGACTCATTCAGCTGTCTTCAATTCAGGTTCGAATTTCTGTCGGGGAACCCCCAACCCCACGTCAAAAGAAAAGAAAAAACATAGATTTGCTTAGCACAAGCTCGTGGGATGCTCAAAACGTGCGTGAGCATATACAAGCAAGCCCTTTTCAGGTGTTACTTGTACTACAACTAATTGCTATATTAGCAGTTATTTGACTATTATTATACTACAATAAAAACATTACATAATTTGTGTAAGCAAGCCTTAAAATCTCAGCAACTCACCCCGTAAGCCTCGAAATCTCAGCAATTCATCCAGTAAGCCTCGACATCTTAGCAATTCTTTCGAGCAAACATCCCCCGATAACAAATCCCCCCCCCCCCAAATAGCAAGCACCCGCCAGATAGCAAGTATCCCCCAGATAGCAAGTATCCTTAGGTAACACCCCCCCAAATACCAAGCACCACCAGATTGCAAGCTAGTAAAACAATTTCCTCAGCTAGTGCAATAATCCTTTTCTCATTTAGTGCAATAAATTATAGTCAGGGAAGCCTCTATGGTCGCTTCGCGGGTAGCTTAGCGAGCCAATAGGATTTCCTGATACAGTCAACAAGTCAAGAACAACTTAAAAAGTTTCATTGCTTTAAGTACTAATCAACACCCATGCTTGGCGAATGTAGTCATTGATAATTGTACAAATATTCTTTTTGACTGCAATTTTTGCATAGCTACTGGTAATTCAAATTTTCTTACATGTTGGTAAGTTGAGTGCCATTCCGGAGTACATATGTTAAAGTTTAAAATTGTAGCTCTCAATTAACGCTCGAATTAGTAGATTCTCCTGACTAAGGCCCAAGAGGATCAACTAAGCATGTTAGTTAGCTTGTTAGTTAAGTGAAGCAAGTCGGCACGTGCAGGAAAAGATAACTTTCTGGTTGAAAATCCTCTCGATGGGTGGCCAAGTTAACAAAAAATACACCAGAACTGAGCTGTAAATTTTATCTTGGCGAAGGCTATACGCCGGATACCATGCAATCCATTAATTTCATCCAAAGGTCCCTAAACAGGCAATAAATATTCATATGTCTATCGCGCATTTCCAGTCTAGTCTAAAATGATTTATAGACTGAATTAGTGCTTTAGCCGAAATTATGTATCAATACATGTACGTACCTTGTAATGAAGCTGAGCATCAAAACTGAAAGATATCATGGTATGTTTAGCATGTTATGTTAGCTATGAGGGGCTGTAGCCTAGTGGTTGGAGCGTCGGACTCACGTCTGAAAGGTCGGGGGTTCGATTCTCAACCTATACTTGGAAACAATTTGTGTACTTAATTCTGCATTGCTTCAGTTCACCCAGCTGTAAAATGGGTGCCAGCATTAGCGGGGGTAATTGAGGATGTGTATTAGGGAGGGGGGTTTTTATATTATTAATATTATTAGCATACCACTTTTTGTACACTTTATAGACAGATTCTGACTAAACTTCGGGGATAAACTTATAGATGTGTGTACTAATTGAACCATTCTTAGTACACTGTGTCTATAGGACATATCGGAAATTTCCCATGGAACCAGCTAATTTATGGTTCCCATTTCTGCCTCACTGTAAATACTGTATGTTCTAATTTTAGCTAGCTATATATTTTGCTTTAGTTTACATGTACAGTATGTTCACTGAAATTTAGATTTTTTCAAATAAACTCGAATTTAGCAAGTCGATCGTTTTCTTAAATAAGTTCAAGCCATGCGGAGACTTAATTACATGTACGTAGTCTCTTTTTAGATAAAAAAATCGAAAGCAACCGACTTCTCGCTAATCCTTATGACTTTAAAAAGAGTTAAAAATGGTATTTTTATTTAAAGATTCGGAATGCTGAAAAAGTACACGTGTGTCTGCTCTTAATTGTGGCTTACTGCGATATAATGGCTAGTTTAATTCTACTGTGTATAATGGTGACAGCTCTAAGAATTTAAAAAGTTTTGTACGAGCGTAATTTAATTGACCACTCAGAATTATGCAGAAGATGACATTAGGAAAGAGTTTGAAAATTGTAAAAATGTACAGCCGTAGTGCTGGTAGAGCTGGTAGAACAATTCAGGGAATTGAAGCAAGTGTCGCGTACGGCATTGTCTATTAGTTCGTGACAAACCCAATTTTGCGACTAAACCGTCCAATCTGTAGTTGCACCGTTTCCGCTACAACGATCAAAATTGTATTCATTCTATTTTTTCTGTTGCTTCAGATCAGATCGGATGAACTCAAAGGCCCTGTCTCTCCTAATACTAAAACTGACGCGATGTTTGTCTGTATCAGACTATAATTCTAAACCCGTCCTTCCTTGCAGACGGGAGAAAGGAGCTGCATGGTCAGAAATTGCAATCTAGAGTATAAAAGAAGAGGAAGCATTAGCAAAAAATCTCAGCTATAAAGGCCGCTTTGACGTTCGAACGAAGTCGCAGTGCTACATTACAGGGGCGTGGCTAGATAAGACCTTTGCACAGGCTTTAGCTTTAGCTCAAGATCGACAGCAATTTGCCAGCTACAAATGAGAGCATTTCTTTGCTGCTTTAAAGCAGTGACAGGCGCAAGATTTAAAGCATTCATCAGAGCACTGTCATTTGTCTACATATCTTTGAGTCTTTCGGTCGAAGATTACCCATCTAGACATAGATTCAGATAGGCAATGTTCTATCATCAGCGTGATGGAACAGCCGTTGCTAGAGTACATTTAAACACGATTGAAATGTTTTTAAATGTTACGGTTTAAAAAGACGTATAAATGGCTTTCTACACCTCTGAACAATTTCGATGAGATGAGCCAATGACCAACAGTGTTGTATCTCTTTATTGCCGTCCAATTCATTTGGGAATTTTGTCGAGAAATGTAATCCACTTTGCCCGTGCGCCTCGTCTATTCCCCCAGTGTTAAATGAGCGATGATAATCAGTAGCGTAACACTGCTACCATAGAAAAACCAACAAGATGGATAGACATGACTAGCGGAGATAACTCATTATCTCCGGCGGAGATAAGGCGTTATACTCGGGTCGCACTGCAAGCCGTGGATTACATACAAAGAATCGCCTGATACTAGGAGATGAGCTATAGACAGAATCTCCTCGTATCAGGCGATTCTTTTTTATGTTCCCGATCATTTTGGTTTATACTAGCTAAACTGCACTCAATAAACTCTCGCCCTTGTATACAGAAAGTACATTTAACTGGCCTGGTCCCAACACGCGGATATTTTACTCAAGCTCAGCGTCTTCCCTTTTTCCAAGCCTCTTTCCGAGCAGATCAACATGGCCATGGGTAACTTGTATTATTAATGATATGAAGTCTCGAGCTCAAAGCAGAAATTCACCATAGCTCAAATAGCCGGGCCTTGCTAAAAGTGCACTTAGCAAGTAGTTGTTATTTTGTATGAAGAATTCTTTTGCTGTATCAATAAGGCTTTAATACGGACTATGTAGAATGAATCAATTAAAAATCATTTCTAGATTGTTGAGCTATCGTATCAGATTGTCACAGACATTTGTCACAGTTAATGTCACTTGTCCCACTGGTGTCACTTGTCACACAATTGCGTCGCTTGTCTCACTGGTGTCACTTGTCACACAATTGCGTCGCTTGTCTCACTGGTGTCACTTGTCCAACTGGTGTCACTTGTCCCACTGGTGTCACTTGTCACACAATTGCGTCGCTTGTCTCACTGGTGTCACTTGTCCCACTGGTGTCACTTGTCCAACTGGTGTCACTTGTCCAACTGGTGTCACTTGTCCAACTGGTGTCACTTGTCCCACTGGTATCACTTGTCGCACTTGTGTCACTTGTTCCACTGGTGTCACTTGTCACAATAGTGTCCCTTGTCACACTAGTGTCACTTGTCACAATAGTGTCACTTGTCAAACTGGTGTCACTTGTCACAATAGTGTCCCTTGTCACACTAGTGTCACTTGTCACAATAGTGTCACTTGTCAAACTGGTGTCACTTGTCACAATAGTGTCACTTGTCAAACTGGTGTCACTTGTCACACAATTGCGTCGCTTGTCTCACTGGTGTCTCTTGTCGAAGTTGGGGTCTCTTGTCACACCATCTTGTCACAATATTTATATATAAACATTTAGCGCCTACAGCCAATTTGCGAAAAAAGCGGGGCCTAAGAATTCAGCTCTGAGTCACTTTTGGCGGACAAAAATCTTCTATTACCAATTAGGTTGACCTAGAAAATCGCAACCATTGTAACGATATATAATCCTTTCTTGATAGCTTTTGAGCGAACAGTACATGTATTTCATAAAGTGTAACGTACTGCTCTCTACTCTACATATATCCATATTTCTCCTCTATACTCTCCTCTCTCCTCTCTTTCACTCTCCTTTTCATTCCAGCCGTATAGTCGAACCCCAAGCCAAATCTCCGGGCATATGGGTGTACATTGAGTGTACGGACCACGACGGAGAAAGAGAGAGAGAGAGAACTGGAAGACAGAGATCGGAACAGCGCGGATCATCCAATGAGAGGAAATTGCTTCCCTCCTCGCTATAGAGGATGGCGGATTTATCCACGTGCGCTGTGGGGCTTTGCATTTAATCAGCTAGCTTGGCTGCCTTTAAGGAAGCAGGTTTCCAGCGTTATTTTAATAAATTCAAATACTGATTTCTTTGCACTTTAAGCATTTGATCCTGCACGGTAAGTATACACCTGCAGTATACTTATAGCTATTGAAATAAGCTAGTATTTGAACCTTATATAGCATAGATCAGCGGATTAATGTGTCTGATTATTGAGTCAGATTACCCCGGGTTCGATTCCGCACGTGTATCCTAGCTTGTTATAACAAATATTATAAAACCCACTATTAGTAGTCAGATCCTAGAACTGTTATTGGAGAGTCTGGAAAAGTAAAACAGAAGCTTATATCTACATGTACATGTATAAGAATTCATTACAAAATCGAGGTATAAGCTAAAGGGAGCTGCATATTTCTACCTCAGAAAAACAAAAAAACAGCGTCGTTTAAAACAAAGCAGACGAGAGACTGCTGACAAAGCGTTTCAGAATTGATTATTCCAGACTGCCTCACTTTGAGTAGAGATTTTTCTCAGTTATTCTCTTCATCCCAGAGAGTTCACTGTAAATCTCATTTTCTATACAGTTGTCTGCACAATCCTCTGGGGAAACTGCAGGCTTTCTCATTTTATTGAATTTCAACCCTGTGAGCGCCAAGCTGACTGCAAATTTCGTAGGAATACACACACACAAGCACTCCAAATATCTTATGCATTTTATGCTCTTGATTAGCAAGTAAAACGATTCGAAATATAAATTAAGGAAATTGCTGTTTTTGAAGCGACTAAAAACACATGAACTAATTATTTAAACAAACATGCAAATCAGTCTAAGAAATATTTCAGATATTTCCAGGCTCGATTCTAAGTGCAGTCACATTATTTTGGGACTAAATTGGAATTTCCGCTTGGCTCTGCTCGTGCAATTAACGCCCAGCTTGAGGGCCAACCCCCAAGGCACAGTGAAGTGTACAACCCTAACGATAAATAAAGTTAGGGCCGCTGTGCACTCCTGTGTGTTTGCCTGTGCGTATGACTGCGTGCGTATCCGCGCGCTTGTGTGCCTGCTCAGGGGAGTCGGCGGAATGGGCAGCAATGCCTCTCGCCGGTTGTGTGACAATGCCGCTTAAAGTGCACCAGGGTGCACACAACCCCCCTGCCTCCAATGAAAATAACTTAAACCCTAAACCAAACCAAGTCCTAATCTAACCTAAACTCTAACTCTAATCATAACGGAAACCTAACTTAACCTTAGTCGTCGGGAGGTGAGATTGGCTGGTAGTCAAATGACAATATCCCGTAGCGTCCCTTTACTTTAGTTGCCGCACGAATAATATAGATAAACTAGAAACTACTACTGACTATTGTTAGTAGTAGGCAGACGCAGAACTCGAATCTTTTCTATTTAGAACCATTTAAATCAACCTGTTCACAGCGACATGGCTCAAGAATACGAAGTGTCGATTAGCTGCAATAATCTGGCCGACAAAGACCTGCTCAGCCGATCAGACCCGATGGTGATTCTCCTCGTCAACGTGCCGAACACGAAACGATTCGTAGAACTGGGACGCACCGAGCTCATTAGGAATTGCCTCAATCCACGATTCCTGCGCACCCTCCGCATCACCCAAGGAACTGGCGGCGAGGATCCGACAATGCGCGTGGCGGTGATTGACATCGACAATTTCGACGACATCGACCGACTAGCCGATCAGGACTTTATTGGCGAGTATCATTACGCATTAGAGGTTTTAGGATTCGACCTCATATATCTTTCCTGTTGCTCTTAAGTTGGCGATCTCGTATACATGACGAAGAATCAAACGCTACTACTTATTTGCGTTCAGTAGTATGGTAAAGATTCGAGAGTGTCGCTGTGGTTTGATGCTGGGTTAATGACTCGTCAGCTTGACAAAGCTTCAGTGACTTCGCAACAGGACAAAACATTATAAGATATTAACCATTTCAATGACTAATAAGGAAACAGGCAATCATGGGATTTAACCTAAATTTACCTGAAGGAAGCGAACCCTTTAAGAGACGAAATATATTATTTTTTGTAATTTAAAAGAGAAAAAATATAATTTGCCAAAATTACGCCGACTTAGCGGCCACGACGCGAGACTAAATAGCAAAGAGCGGAGGGGGAGGCTGCCCTAAGCCCCGCACACACGCAGAGCACCAGCACCCCACCAACCCACCAAAACGAGACCAGTCCGGCGCGGGGGGGGGTTAAAACCAGTTAGAGTCAGATACCGGCCTCAAACTGACGTAATTTTTAACGAAACAGGAAGAGCCGAGTTTCACCAATCGCTGCTGACCAGCAACCGAACCTTCAGTGTCCTGCTGAGCGGCAACTCTGGCGAAGTTGTCTTCAAAACGCGTCCCTACGACGCAGGCCTCGATGGTCACGTGACATTGGAGCTAGCCAATCACAGCTTCCCGATAAAGGATCGCGCTATTTTCTTAGAAATTTACCGTCTAGACGAAATCGATGAGGACGCTGACGGCGTGCTGGCCTATCGCTCGGAGCAGTCCGTGTCGGGAGAATTCGAGCCAGTGAAAGTGTCTTTGTTCACCCTGGCTCTTGGTAGCCGGCAGAGCAAACTCCGGTTCGAATGCTGGCGCTTCTGCAATCGCGGCGATCACGTCTGCCTTGGAAGAAAACTAACGAGCCTGGAGGAGCTGGAGCAGCTCTATGTGCATCACAATGTTCCGCTACTATCGTTTAACTATAAAAACGAGGACAGCCGTTACTGCAGCCTGCTGGTCAAGTACGTCGACGTCCGTCAGTGAAGAAACCCATTTAGAGGATTTAACACTTCAAATTTATTGGAATTCATTCGAAGGCCCAGTTTTGCTTGAAAGTGCATTAGCAAGATATATTTTCTGTTGAAGTGGTCCCGCAACTTCATCGACTTCTGAAAACTGTAGAAAATTTTTACAAGGAGATCAGGAGCTAGTTTAGCTACTTCTAAAAAATAGAAATTCGCTACATTAGCATCGAGCTTTTAGGTGAAATTGGCACTTTTAGTAAAAATTTTAGTCATGTGAAGTGTAAGTCCTCAAAATAACACGACGTCCAGAAAGCTTTGAGTTTAGACTTTTTTATTTAGCTGTTTTGTCTATGCGAGTGTATTTTTTCTAAGTGTTTCTGTGCCTGTGTTTTGTCATGTAATTTTAATTTTATCTAGCAACTCAATTCTTGCTGTTCGAGTGCAATAGGCTAATCAACAAACAATAGCAGTTGGTCTTGCGTGATTTCTAAAATCAACTGGTACGAGAATTACGAGCGTAGCTCAGGCTTTCGATTATTAGAAATCATACAGCTAGCTTTGAACCGGAAAATCTTTTTGCTTTAAAAACAAGAGGACAAGTTTTTTTATTGAATCAAAAGCGCTATCTGTGATAACTCTGTTGATCAGACCAAACTCTAGAGACAGCTTTTGCTTTTACGCAAGCCCCAAGTCCCATTCTTGTCGTACTTAAGACCGCGTAGTTTTGCAATGATTCTTATTAATTTATGTGCTTGTTATTATTTCGTTTTGAGTTAATATCCTTGATTGTTATTACACACTTGCATAGATTTTTTTCTTATATCGATGGTTTTTGTTGTATGTGAAGAAAATTCTAATTAGCCGGAGCAAAAATTTACTAAATATTAGTTTTGCCAATATTTATACATTTCCTGTAAATTTTTATTCAGTGATAAGCGCCGCGTGCACCATATGCCAGCTAGGACATCAACTCGGCGTCTCTGAAAGATAATTTTACATCGCATCGATGTTTGTTATCCACCGATCGATGTACAGCATACACCATTATGGACAGCTAAGTTTGAAGGAAGCTAGTTCCGTAAATCGTGTTGGCGAACTCTAAAAGTGAACCCAGGTTTTCAAAGCAAAATGCAATACCAGGGGAGCTTGTAGTTTGAGACTAAAATAAAGATTAACACATATATAGATTTTCCTTTTGGACTTTTGAACTGCAAACACAGCAATCAAGTCTCTCATGAGTTTGATTCAAAATTACAAGTTGGTTTCAATTTTGCTTCGAAAAGCGCGTAGACCTCAGAGCTAGAAATTTATAAACTACGATGAATAGCTGACTATATAGCTATAGGCCTAGTTTAAAATCAGACAAGCTATTGTCAGATTCCAAAATCTTTGCTCCTGAAGATTTAAGTAGCTGCTATAGGATATTTGTTCAACATAAATATAAGCATGTTTAACTTTATAAACAGCAATTCAGTAAAAAGACATTCTTTAATCTCTTAATTAGAATTATATTTGTTCGGCTATTGTAGCGAGCATCTTGCTTGGTGTGTTGGCCAGTAAAAATCAATTATGTCGAATTTGTTCATCGCGTCTCAGTCATTTTGTCTTCTCTGGTCTTGCCTTTCAGTCATGGCTATATATGACTCAGTAGATAACTTGTGAAAAACTTTGTTATAGAGCTCTGTGTCTTTTATAGCCATGCACGTACTGTTGCGAACTTTAGAGCTTTTTTCCTATAAGACTAGAGCATATGCCACTGCATGCTCAGCAAAGTCAGTAGCCAGCTATAGTTGCAAAAAAATTGTTTAAAGTTACAAGAGTTGGCTAAAAAAGCACGAAGTAGCTACGAGACTATTACTATGACCAAATGTCACACCATCCGTCTATAAAACTTAAGCAGTTACCAAGAGAAGCAGTAGGTAAACAATTTTGATTTTATTCTCTCTTCTATAGAAAAATTAAAGTTTAAAATATTATGGAAATATAGCTTTGACTTTACCACGAAAAGTTATCTTATTGTAATTCAGCAAGCAAAAAGTTAACACAGCTTTTAAAAACACATGCTAAAACTCTTCCAGAAAATTGCGGATGAGGGGCCAAACAAATATTAAAACGGCAACGTCTCAGTGTTACTGTGCGTGAAGTTACGGCGCTGCCGTTGCTACTCAACGGATCATACATTGATATAAATATTTAGTCTAAAGTGCCTCACTATCCGGGAAAACTTGTTCTAACATCCTGATGGTAAAAGGTTTTTCTAACGCTCAAACAAACACTTCAAACATGCACGGATTGATTGAATGCAAACTCACGGAGAGATTTCATCTACCTGTTCAGCCTTGTTTAGTTATCTCAGTGTATTTAAGCTGCAGAAATTCTCCTGAAATTTCATTCTGAGAAGCTTCTTAAACACGGTGAAATGGGACATATCAACGGAATCTCAGTCTTCGTGTGCGCAATCGTCTTCGGGCTCGGAGAAACTGTGTTAGCAAGCTGTCCAAGGTCCTCATCGCCACTAGTGCTGACATCCGGGCCGTCGCCTTGGTGTGTCAGCAATCGCGGCAGCACTAGGAGCTTCTGCTCGGCGATGGAAACATGTCACGCAGCTAAGCTAGAAATTATCGGCCGCGAGGTGTACTCTGCCATCAAGTCGGGCGTCGCGAGCGCTCCAGGTGTTTTGCCTAGCCACTACTGGGTCGGTCTGACGGACTCGCTAAACGAGCGGGGCACCAATTTCGACGGCTGGGTTTGGATTCGAGACGGGCAGAAAACCGGCTCGGGAAGCAGTCTGTTCTCCGTCGGGGAGCCGAGCGGTGGAGCCAATGAAAATTGCGCGTTGGCCTCGCCAACTGGTCTGAAAGACGTCAGCTGCAGGTCCACGACCGCCTCGCTTACACCGGCTGTATTCTGCTACAGCAACATCAACGGGTCCGACGTTCTAGCAGCTGTTACCAACAGCGTCAGCCAGTTTGAGGGGGTAGAAATTGCGAGTTACACTCAGATGGATCCTGGCTGCTGGACTGACGCTTCACCGATCGGCCGGATGGCCTGTTCGTCCAGTTGCGCCAGGCTAGGAACGGACTGCATCGGATTCTACTGGCATTCAGTCAGACTGAGCTGCATTCTGCTGACGTACTTTGACTCCAACGTGTCGCTTAATTTTACAGACAGCGCCGACAAACTGAAATGGGAGAAGTTTCTTAAAAAGAAATTCTGAACGAAATAAAAAAGAACATAATGGTGAATAAATTTCTATTTAAAAGTACGTCTCGTATACTGTTTATTAAGACTATTTATCTACGCTCGTATTATAGCTATTGTCTCGTTATAATGAACTGGATTAGCGGTATTGTTTATAACTTTTATTAATGTAATCGCATGCATGGATGAATCTTTATATATTTTATATTGTATAATGCAACTATAGTTAGAAGTTTATCGAGCCGCTTACAGTTAAAAGTATGCATATTGCGACAATTATAATCCTACTTAACATATTAACTTTTCTTTTTCAAAGACAAATTCGAGTTTTCACGCAAGTACAAAAGTACACCGATCCGAGGTTCACTTAGCAAAAGTACATTTTAGACCTTTAAACTACTCATATCTTAGGAATGCACAACTGTCATTTTTACCGTAATACGAAGACAGCACTGAATAATATTTTTGAACTCAGAGTGAGCAGAACTTATAATCTGAGCTTAATATAGCTTAGGTAGTATAGCTAGCTAGTTATGCATATTTTTCTTTAAACGACTTTCCGGCAGCTTTTGCCAAATTTTCCAAAGTTTGTCAAAACTTGAAATTGTACACAGGTCGAAACTGCCGCTTTTGCTAGACCGTCTGCTTCTCTGTGATGTCTGTGAAGAAAACTTTTCGACTCCTCATTCATCGAACCTCATTAGTTACTTACAAGGTAAGTAATCTAGGCGATCATTCAGCTTCATGAGTGAGGAAAAGAGGCAGCTTTGTCTGCATTTTACAAACAGCTGCCGCTCTTATGTACACAATTGCCGAACCAGAATAATGTTGTATTCGGGTAGTTGAATTTGAACAGTGCCGATCGTTGCCACATGCCCTAGCAATTTACACATCGAGTAAACAGTTTCGGTTATGTTATTACTCATGAAGGAACCAAAGACTGATACTTTGAGATGCAAAGATACTCTGAACGAAAATCTCTCATTCCGTAAGTGTCAGGTACGGTAAAGTAAAACTTAGCTTAGCTCGAATACATGATAGTACTAGGTATTAATACCAGCAATACGATGCTACGTTCGCACTCCACTAATGGACCGAGGCTTTATTACAAACGGAAGACACTTTATTTGCAATTTTTTAGTGAGAAATATTTGCGATCTGCATTAGGCAGCTTCCGGTCCATTTCTGCTGGTATTTACTCACGATTCCAAACTGGAATATGCAAACAGTGTAGGGAAAGCGTTCGCCCATGCAGTTCTGAGGCTATATATTGGTAAAGGTATGATTATTCTTTTCTCGAAATCACTAATCAGAAGTAGTTACTCTTAATATATAATAATGAAGTCACTGTTTCTTTACCTGCTGCTACAGTTGAATCTTCTGGCCAACGCGAATGTTGACGCGAATCTCCCAATAAGTGTGCAACTGAATAACGGTTTTAACGTCTCCGCCTATGTGGGCTCATTCACCTTTTGCGAGGCGGTGAAACTGTGCCACGACGAAGGCAAAGAAATGCTTGGCAGAGAAGCGTATCTGGCTATCGAAAAGGACAAGATGCTCAGAAAAACAAAAAAGCCAAATGGCGGCAATCTCAACTCGCTGTCTTGGTGGCTTGGACTGGTGGACGCTCTGGCTGAGAGGAATAAACTGAGGAGCGGATGGGTATGGATTGAGGATGGCGAAGTCACCACGGGAAACGAAAATAGTAAGTATACACAACGTTGTTTGTTCTTTCGATTAAAACAGCATCAATGCCTTTTTTGAATGATGCTTCTTTGCTTAACCTACATTTACGTAACTCTTTTAAAACTTGCGATTGCATAGTTTTTGGGCCTGGCGAACCAAACAGTAGAGGAATTGGAGAAGACTGCGTCGCCATGGATGCAAATGCCATCTGGGACCATGGCTGCGTTGCCCGACACAATGTCCTCTGCTACACCGCCGATAGCTTTAACAGAGTGCGAAACGCCGAGACAACTGTCCGTTTTGTAAGAATGCCGATTCTGAACTACGACCAGCCTCAAGCTGGCTGCTGGATGACCATCCCGGAGAAATCAGCTCCGGAAGATTGCACCCTGAAATGCCTGGCCATTCCTCACTCGGACTGCGTTGGATTCTACTGGAACTCGGCGAGGCGTCAGTGCATCCTGCTGCCGTACTTTGACGCGGCTGTGCAGCTGGACTACACAAGCGATGCAGAGAAGCTTAGCTGGGAAAAGTTCTATAGGCAAGAGATTCGTCTGCCGTGAAAAGTGGATAGCTATTAGGAAAACAGCGAAGTCACGGGGTTACGGCAACCTAGATGAACGACGAATCTAATTTTTTGATGCACTGCCTTTTTACTGAAGTATGTAACTAAATAGAATTATAGATCAGAGAATTACATATATGACGATTAGTAAGTGCAATATGAAAGAAAAAGAAAACTTAAGTTTCTATAATTTTTAACTCGACTCTTAGATAGAATATAAAAATATAACGTCGATGAAAAACCCCAAAAAGAAGCATTACGTGCGGTTACGAGCATCTCTGAATTTCCTATGCGTTAATTTGTGCACTTATTTGTTAACGATTGAACAAATCGCTTTATTTATTTTTTAGGGCCCTCTGATTTTCCCATAAACGCCCTTAAGCATGGGTATTAATGTACTAATAATGTATAGCTTTTTGCAGCCCATTTGGGCTTACGTATCAGAATTGTGGACCATATGCTGGGCTGTCGAACCATTGGCTTGCGATCAAAGCGCTCGACAGAGGTGAAAACCAAATGACATTGCAAGGCTGCTGGGAATGTAAAAGAAAAGATGGTTTACAGCATCTATCAGCGCGTTGAAACCACTGGCGGCAGAGATCGCCTGCGAAGGGGTGTCAATCGCCAAAGCAAGTTGTGAGAGCCTCAGGTCCAGCTGCTACTCGATGCAGTTGAGACGAAGCCTTTGCTTACGTTGCCGAAATGCAGCAGAAGTTAAAAGAAGTTAAAACAAGTTCCAGTTGGTTATCAGATTTTTACTATCAGCAGAGCTCTGGAAAAGCGACTGAAAATTGTTGGTAGAGACGCTGACATTCCAGCGGTACGCAACAACCTGCAGACTGTTTCAAGAGGGCAAGAATTTGCCGAATGGCTCACGAGCGTTTTGACCAAACTGATGCTTGTTGGACCAAATTAAGTGCCGCTGTGCCAGCCTTGCTACCATAGACAAAAGCTCCAAATTACATTGGCAAACCTATTTGGGATTAAATTCAATGCGCATAGGCCCAAATGGGCTGCAAAAAGCTATACTATTAACGCCCGCAAAGCATGGGTATTACTATTATTGTTCCATAGACATTTGTGTCCTTGACAAAGTGGGACAGAGTAATCGGGCGTTAAATGTCAATAATCCATAGAAATAATGACTTTCCGTGACAATTTTTTGCGTTCTCCGGGATTTTATTTGGTAATATTCAATAATATCCCGTAAAGTCTTTATGTCTATGGTTTTATACGAGATTACACATGCCTTTTTCGGGAGTTAGTCGCCACGTCAGCGCTTATGGTTTAAGCCATTGACAAAAGTTTCTAGCATCGAAATTCAGCTTACTATACCTTTTCAAGCTGGACTTTGGCAAAAGTGACTTCAATTTTGGCAGCCCATGGAAAAAGCATACGCCTGTCAGCAACATGTCTATGGTCAACTGTGGTAGAATCGGTTAAAGCGTGCATTCAACTTGGCAAAAGTGAGCGAATTTTGGCAACTCAACCGAAGAAGATGCCGAACGCGCGTATTTCGCTGCAGGATCGAGAACGGCTGGTGCGCAGCTACCAAGAAGGAAGAGACTGGAGACGACTGGCGAAGGACCTCGGCATAAAGAGAACCACGGCCGACACAATTATCCACAGCTGTCTGTCACTGAAGATCGCGTTGCGCTGAAGCAACGAGGAGGAGCCGTGAGGCCAAAATTTACACCACCAATGTTAAATGCTGTGACTCGGTTTGTTGAAGAGAAGCGCTGACATGACCATAGCGCTGACGTGGCAGAACAAAAATCGACAGTCTTGCGCGCTCATATGCCCAGAAGAGAGTAGGCTATTAAGTATATAATCATGGATGTTTAATGCGCATTCTAGGGTTAGAAAGTCCTCGGCCACACTTAATGGTCCTCGGCTCGCTTCGCTCGCCTCGAGACCATCAAATGCAGCCTCGGACTTTCTACCATAGAATGCGCATTAAACTACCGTGATCTTATATGAAATCCGAATTGCTTATTTTTGTAGCTTTCTCTTGAGCCGGGCCGAATGCGGTGCAGCCAGTCGGCAAAGACCCGATTGGAACCATAGACAACTTTTCCATAAATTTAAGACAGTACTAGCTAGACGAAATCCGAATTACTTTCTTTCGTAGCTTTCTCTTGAACCACACCGCGATGGAAGAAGAATTTGATAGCGACAACTTTTTTAATTTTTTCGATCCAGCCCCTGCTGGAAATGTAGTTCCGCCGCCCCTCGGAAAAGCTAAAACACTGCCGACCAAACCTAGCTCTCGTTTCGGTGAGTTGCTTGATGAGACCGCTTTGGAGCGCAGAATGCTAGAGAGCTCACCTGAGTCTACACTAGCAAGAGAAAAGTGGGCGATGAATGTGTTCCAGACGTGGAAGGAGAATCGTGTCCAACTGCAAATGCAAGGCCGTCTGTCAGGACTCGCGGTGATTAAGCCTGTCGAAGAGCTTACAAAGAATGAGATCAACGAACTGTTGCACTTCTTCGTTTTTGAGGTGAGGAAGGAGAATGGCGAAAAATATCCGCCGGGAACTCTGAAAAACTTGGTATCGATGATCCAACACTTTTACGTGAGCCTGTCGCTTCTGGAGATTCCAGCGCTTCTATTACTGACCACGGTGTCAAGTCTATCATCATTGATGGAGCTAAAATCGAAATTCAGTTTAAGTGAGTTGGTGAAACGTTTATTGCATTGCCTATTATTGAAAAAACTAAATATGTTTCCTATATAACCCTACCAATTGTCCATGGCTTGGCTAGAAAATTGTTTTTTTGTTGCTTCGTTATACAGTATATAATAACAGTTTTTTTTGTTGCATCCAAGTACACTGTCTAGTTCTGTTTAGTCTATGGTTCAAACTGCTTTCATTTAGGGACCATCAAATCATTTGATGGTCTCCATTTTGGAGCCCATCAAATTATTTGATGTGCCTGGAATTATAGCACTTTAAACCATAGACTAGGCTTTCCTGGCTCAGAATGAGCCCAATAAATGTCAATAAAATAAGTAATCGGATTTTATATAAAAGCTGCCACACTTGTTCACGACTGGATTCGGAATGGAAAATTTAAGATGTTGTTGGGTGTAATACTATATTAATACACTTGGAGGGTGAGGGGTTTTTAGTCATTATAGTTGCTAGTGTGTCGGACTAATGATCTGAAGGTCGGGAGTTTGATTCCCTATCCTATGGAACAACTTGTTGTGTTCTTTATAGCATGACAATTTAATTTTACTATGCATTGCTTTACAGTTCACCCTTGCTGTGTAAAATGGGTACCAGCATTATTGTCTGGGATTGTTGAGGATGTGTGTGCGTGGCGACCGGGTCTATAGCAGACTGAACAACAGCCGCCGCACGGCCCGTACGCAGCCTTCAGGTGCGCCGCGCAATAGCTGCGGCTGAGTTGCCAGTTTCACATCATTGGGGCGGCAGGTGTAATCAGTTATATTATATGGCCTGTGTACGCTCGTACTTTCTTGCAGTCGTGTTTTTTGCGTACATATGCTGGCATTTGGGGAATGTTAAAATCAGAGTGCGTAGTTGTATGTCAATGACTTAAAATCCAGATTTATGTGAGCAGCTATAAGTCATGGAAAACTTAAGTGAATGACGCTATAAATTCGATGTTCTTAGAAATGAGCTGGAATGTATGCACATGTAAATGTGTACACATTTGTCGTATTGATAAGGATATAGCTATAGACTTTCAACATTGTTGTGATGAGACATATTGTTGGCAGGTTGGCCCCCCGAGTCTCTTCTAGTTGGAAAGCTACATGTGCCTGGGTAAAGACTGGTTTCTATCGGCGGATTAGCTTAATCTACGGATTGGCTTATTTTACATTTCATATTCTCCTTTCCAATTATCTCTCGCTGTTTTTTCTTACATGTAGCGTAGGACCTACGTAAATGCACATATTATATTTAGATGCGGCCTCCACATGCATGTACATGTATGCACCTTTGATCGACTCGACCAATATCTGACAGGATCGTAGGAGGCGAAAGTATTACATGTACATATATCACATGTAAGTGATTAATTTCTTTGCTTTGAGGCCCGATAAAGCCCATATCAAGGGCTTAAGAAGGCCTAACTCATCAATATTGTTAGTACATTTCGACCGAACACTTATCTGACAGTAGTAGGTTCTAGAACACATCTATGCACCCTACCGTAAAATTTACGGGGTTTTAATTTAATTTGCCTAAGACAGATTCGGTCGAGAAAAATCTGCGAATAGATTGACAAGAAATGAATGATTATTAATAAATATGAAACGAATAGAAAATATTTAGAATAGTGTCTTACTTTTGACAAGGACTTTTGACCGGCCTATCTAATAATGGAGCTATAAGTATTAATTCCTGTAGTCCAGTACTCTAATAGAAAAGAATAGAAAAGTTAGTTAAATTATTTTTAACTATAAAACTAGGCACAGCTATGTATATTATTTAGGTGAAGGTAGTTTAACTAAGCTGGCATCGTTTCGTTAAAATGCGTACTCTAGACGCACGTTTTTAATATTGGCTAGATTCGTGGAAATATAACAAAGTTTCAAGAAGTGAGAAGCGACAGGACCGTTTTACAGGGGTCTGAGTTTATGACACGAAGTTAATTTGATTGATGATGTGATATAACAAGCAATATATATTTCACTTTTTGTAGTCTTTCACTGTTTATAATTTTATTTACCATTGGCGCTTGATATTTTAGTTTTGATAATTGATAGTGGTGCTGCCGCCTGCCACTGCCCACTGCTGTGATGCTGTGTGTGTGTGCTGTGCATATCATATGTATAAACTAGGCCTAGCAGCCTAGCATAGGCTATTTATAGAAAAAATTTATTTATTTATTTCTAGTTTTATTATTAGTTTCATTATATGAAGTACTAGGCCTACTTGATAGGCCTAGTAAAACTACAAAGTTGTCTGAATTTATAGGCCTAAATATACCATCCATTATGCCTATTGATGAAAAATCTTTGCAAACTTTCTTTAGGCCTAGCTGCTTAGGCTTTATAACATAAAATTGTAACTATTTTTGTGCTTTATTTAGTCTCAAATAGGGCCTAGGGGCTAAAAGTAAAATCATTTGAACTGAAATAGACTAAAAAATAAGAAGCTAGCCATACTTGGAGCTTGGAAGGGGGCATTGTCCTTTACACTATTAAAGTTTAGCATTAGCCATACCATACCATTAGCCATAGCAAAGGTTTGCTGCCTGTTTGCACACATAATTTGCTAAACAATTTTATTTTTAGTTGTACTTTTTTGACTTATTACCCGACATCCTATCTAGTCTATGCTACATATTATTTAAATTACATTTAGGAAAAGCCTATATAAAATAAAATGACCCCAATGACTTGGATAAATCCCTAATATAAATGACATTAAAGTAAAAAATGAGTTGAATTTTTAGCATTAATTTGAATCCAGGGGCAGTTTTAAGGGTAGAGGCAGCCACCCCCCTTAAATAGCTTGACAGAACATATTGCGCCCCTCAAAAACCTAAGTTTGCACCCTTTAAACTTTTTTTTTGCCCCTAACACCTTTTTGTGCCTATAAGCTTGATTTTTCATTCCATCCATAATAAGCATTTTTTGTGCCCCTAAGCTTGATTTTTTGCCCCCTATATTCACTTGCATCCTTTAGGTTAAAAATTGGTGCCCCCTATACTCCTATTGGTGCCCTAACTTGAAGTTCTAGATTTGCCATTGTTTTATTCATTTTGAATTCAATTTGTCTATATAATTATATTGATGTCTAGGTAATCTAGGCTATATTCAAAATATTGGTATCCAACCTAGGGCTCTTTACTTTATTTTATTTTATATCTTAGATTCTTGGCAGTTGGGAATTAATTACATAATTTGAGAATTGGGATTCAATCAGATTTAATCAAAAAAGTCAAAATCCCCAATATCTATCATCTGTTTGATCTCTAAATTAATATGAAAACATCTATTAAGAAAAGATAAAAAATAAAACTTTATTTTTAAACATCTAAATATTATATTTAAATAGATGACTATGGTCTCTGCTTTTTTAATTGGATACTTTTTATTATCTATAAGTTAAATGTTACTAAATGTTAATAATCACTTATTAAATGGATGATTTTAGATTAGGCTTAAATATTATAAATTAAATACAAACAAAATTATTATTTAGGAAAATATATAAGAATTATTTTTAGATAATTCTCTTTCTTCTAACATTAAATGTTGATTGTTACTATTATTAAAAATGAGTTGTTGTCTATCAATGGCTGTCATTTTAAACTTATAATACTGATAGGGGGCCTAGGTTATATGGTATTTAATATTTTGTGGTAGACAAAATGACTATAATAATAAAACTTATATTGGATTTAACTTATCTTTAAACATAGAGCCTATATATTAAGTTTTGTTGTACAAATATCAAAATAGAGAAATTGTATATAAAACAATTGTAAAAGAGATATCAATTTCATTTTACATTTCCATCAATGGTAAACTTACATATAAGGGATTGTAGACAAAAGAAAATAAAATTAAATATGGCATGTAAACTAACAAATAGTTTTACTTTTTTTTAATCATATGCTTATATGTTTTAGTTTCATTACTAGCAATCTTCGCCCCCCGTTGGGGGACATCTGTATAGAATCTCTGTTCTCTACAAGTAACAAAAAGACAGCCAAAAAAGCCTTCACAAAGACGACAGACAAACTGCTCAAATAAAGTGTAATGCAAAAAGAAATCATCCCAAGACAGCAAGCATCCCCCAGATAGCAAGCATCCCCCAGATTGCAAGCATCCCCAGACAGCAAGCATCCCCCAGATAGCAAGCATCCCCAGATTGCAAGCATCGCCCAGATAGCAAGCATCCCCCAGATAGCAAGCATCCCCAAATAGTAAGCATCCACCATACAATAAGTAGCTAGTGCTACAATTTCCTTAGCTCTATAGTGGCTCCTTTAAAATTGGCATGACGCTTACGTTTACGTTTGAAATTGTGTAAATTTTATGTTTGACATGGTGGCTCTTTAATGTTTGACATGGTGGCTCTTTTATGTTTGACATGGTGGCTCTTTTATGTTTGACATAATGGCTCTTTAATGTTTTACGTGGTGGCTCTTTAATGTTCTTCATGGTAGTTCTTTTATGTTTGACATGGAGTCACGAATATACTTGACATGGTGACTCGTTAATGTTCGACATGGTGGCTCTATAATGTTAGACATGGTAGCTCTTCTATGTTTGACATGGAGTCACGAATATACTTGACATGGTGACTCGTTAATGTTCGACATGGTGGCTCTATAATGTTTGACATGGTGGCTCTTTTATGTTCGACATGGTGGCTCTTTAATGTTCGACATGGTGGCTCTTTAATGTTTGACATGGTGGCTCTTTTATGTTAGACATGGTGGCTCTTTACTGTTTGACATGGAGTCACATATATGTTTGACATGGTGGCTCTTTTATGTTTGACATGGTGGCTCTTTTATGTTTGACATGGTGGCTCTTTAATGTTAGACATGGTGGCTCTTTAATGTTAGACATGGTGGCTCCTAAATGTTCGACATGGTGGCTCTTTAATGTTAGACATGGTGGCTCTTTACTGTTAGACATGGTGGCTCTTTAATGTTTGACATGGTGGCTCTTTTATGTTCGACATGGTGGTTCTTTTATGTTAGACATGGTGGCTCTTCTATGCTTGACATGGTGGCTCTTTTATGTTTGACATGGTGGGTTTTTATGTTAGACATGGTGGCTCTTTAATGTTTGACATGGTGGCTCTTTAATGTTAGACATGGTGGCTCTTTAATGTTAGACATGGTGGCTCTTTAATGTTTGACAGTGCGGCTCTTTAATGTTTGACATGGTGGCTCTTTTATGTTCGACATGGTGGTTCTTTTATGTTAGACATGGTGGCTCTTTACTGTTTGACATGGAGTCACATATATGTTTGACATAGTGGCTCTTTTATGTTTGACATGGTGGCTGTTTTAAGTTTGACATGGTGGCTCTTTAATGTTTGATATGGTGGCTCTTTAATGTTTGACATGGTGGCTCTTTTATGTTTGACATGGTGGCTCTTTTATGTTTGACATAATGGCTCTTTAATGTTTTACGTTGTGGCTCTTTAATGTTCTTCATGGTAGCTCTTTTATGTTTGACATGGAGTCACGAATATACTTGACATGGTGACTCGTTAATGTTCGACATGGTGGCTCTATAATGTTAGACATGGTAGCTCTTCTATGTTTGACATGGAGTCACGAATATACTTGACATGGTGACTCGTTAATGTTCGACATGGTGGCTCTATAATGTTAGACATGGTGGCTCTTTTATGTTGGACATGGTGGCTCTTTAATGTTCTACATGGTGGCTCTTTAATGTTTGACATGGTGGCTCTTTTATGTTAGACATGGTGGCTCTTTACTGTTTGACATGGTGGCTCTTAAATGTTCGACATGGTGGCTCTTTAATGTTAGACATGGTGGCTCTTTACTGTTAGACATGGTGGTTCTTTTATGTTAGACATGGTGGCTCTTCTATGCTTGACATGGTGGCTCTTTTATGTTTGACATGGTGGGTTTTTATGTTTGACATGGTGGCTCTTTAATGTTTGATATGGTGGCTCTTTAATGTTTGACATGGTGGCTCTTTTATGTTAGACATGGTGGCTCTTTAATGTTTGACATGGAGTCACATATATTTTTGACATGGTGGCTCTTTTATGTTAGACATGGTGGCTCTTTTATGTTTGACATGGTGGCTCTTTAATGTTAGACATGGTGGCTCTTTAATGTTAGACATGATGGCTCTTTAATGTTTGACAGTGCGGCTCTTTAATGTTTGACATGGTGGCTCTTTTATGTTCGACATGGTGGCTCTTTTATGTTAGACATGGTGGCTCTTTTATGCTTGACATGGTGGCTCTTTACTGTTTGACATAGAGTCACATATATGTTTGACATAGTGGCTCTTTTATGTTTGACATGGTGGCTGTTTTAAGTTTGACATGGTGGCTCTTTAATGTTTGATATGGTGGCTCTTTAATGTTTGACATGGTGGCTCTTTAATGTTTGATATGGTGGCTCTTTAATGTTTGACATGGTGGCTCTTTTATGTTAGACATGGTGGCACCTTAATGTAATGATGGCTCTTTAATGTTTTAAATGGTGGCTCTTTAATGTTCGACATGGTGGCTCTTCAATGTTAGACATGGTGGCTCTTTAATGTTTGACCTGGTGGCACCTTAATGTAATGATGGCTCTTTAATGTTTGAAATGGTGGCTCTTTAATGTTCGACATGGTGGCTCTATAATGTTAGACATGGTGGCTCTTTAATGTTTGACATGGTGGCTGTTTTATGTTTGACATAATAGCTCTTTAATGTTTTACGTGGTGGCTCTTTAATGTTCTTCATGGTAGCTCTTTTATGTTTGACATGGAGTCACGAATATACTTGACATGGTGACTCGTTAATGTTCGACATGGTGGCTCTACAGTATAATGTTAGACATGGTGGCTCTTTAATGTTCGACATGGTGGCTTTTCTATGTTGGACATGGAGGCTCTTTAATGTTCGACATGGTGGCTCTTTAATGTTTGACATGGTGGCTCTTTTATGTTAGACATGGTGGCTCTTTTATGCTTGACATGGTGGCTCTTTACTGTTTGACATGGAGTCACATATATGTTTGACATGGTGGCTCTTTTATGTTTGACATGGTGGCTCTTTTATGTTTGACATGGTGGCTCTTTAATGTTAGACATGGTGGCTCTTTAATGTTAGACATGGTGGCTCTTAAATGTTCGACATGGTGGCTCTTTAATGTTAGACATGGTGGCTCTTTACTGTTAGACATGGTGGCTCTTTAATGTTTGACATGGTGGCTCTTTTATGTTCGACATGGTGGTTCTTTTATGTTAGACATGGTGGCTCTTCTATGCTTGACATGGTGGCTCTTTTATGTTTGACATGGTGGGTTTTTATGTTTGACATGGTAACTCTTTTATGTTCGATATGTTGGCTCTTCTATGTTTGACATTGCGCTTCTTTGATGTTTAGCAGTTTTGTTGTGTTTTTAAGGTGTTTTAATAAAAAAATCTTTTTGCACTACTAAGATTCGAAGCCAGGTCGCTACATTAGCATTCCAGTATGTTCGCATCAGGGCTATCTCTTTTCTTGTGGAATTGTGGCCCTTATAATTCAATTCTTACAGCAAGTCAATTGGAGTAAAAAGTTTCTTCAGACATACTTTGGAGTAAAAAGTAAGTCAGATATCTATTTCTCATTTAGCCAGTATCAGTCTCAATTTAAGTTAGCAATATGGTTACGCAATTTAAATCAAGTCGTGTGTGCATTTCTTGGGCACTGTTTTCAACTTGTGATGCAATCTTTATCACAATCGGAATTCAGCCAGTCAGTTTTTTCTCTAGCATTCTTACAATGCATTTCAGGTCGAAAGAGCTGCTTGACCTTTGCAAAAAAGCATGTTTTTCGAATATTTAATCCCTTTAAAATTGAGAAATTTCTTAGCCAAGATGCATGTACCGTCCCAGGAAAATTTCTGATCAAATGGTGCAAGTTTGAAGAAAATCGGTTGAGCCATTTTTTCTGAAATCTATCGCATACCTACCCACATACAGACAACTCATTTTTAGTATATAGGACTAGCAATCTTCGCCCCCGTTGGGGGGCATCTGTATAGAATCTCTGTTCTCTACAAGTAACAAAAAGACAGCCAAATAAAGCCTTGACAAAGACAACAGACAAACTGCTCAAATAAAGTGTAATGCAAAAAGAAATCATCCCAAGACAGCAAGCATCCCCCAGATAGCAAGCATCCCCCAGATTGCAAGCATCCCCCAGATAGCAAGCATCCCCCAAATAGCAAGCATCCCCCAGATAGCAAGCATCCCCCAGATAGCAAGCATCCCCAAATAGTAAGCATCCACCAGACAATAAGTAGCTAGTGCAACAATTTCCTTAGCTCTATAGTGGCTCCTTTAAAATTGGCATGACGCTTACTTTTACGTTTGAAATTGTGTATCTTTTATGTTTGACATGGTGGCTTTTTAGTGTTTGACATGATGGCTCTTTAATGTTCGACATGGTGGCTCTTTAATGTTTGACATGGTGGCTCTTTAATGTTCGACATGGTGGCTCTTTAATTTTTGACATGGTGGCTCTTTAATGTTTGACATGGAGTCACATATATGTTGGACATGGTGGCTCTTTAATGTTCGACATGGTGGCTCTTTAATTTTTGACATGGTGGCTCTTTAATGTTCGACATGGTGGTCCTTTTATGCTTGACATTGTGGCTCTTTAATGTTAGACATGGTGGCTCTTTAATTTTTAACGTTTGTTAAACGTTTTTGACGTTTGTAACGCAAGAATTTTTTGTATTTTTTTGCGAATAAACTTGAAAAGTACAAAGTGAAACTTATGAACATGGCATTAAAAGTACAACCGATATGTCACGTATACATAGCGTGTGCAATGGCTGCATGTGACCAGATGAGTTCCTTTAATACTCTACGTTAGTCTATAGTCGCAGCCCTCGGATTCGCTCATTCCTGCCCTCAAATCCATAGTCAGAACAATCAGTTCGGCTCTATATTTCCTTAGCCTTTGCGCTTTGCCACAGACTATTCATATTTGTTTCGCCAAAGATTAAGAAATGAAGTAAGACAAAAGCTCCATTCAGGGCCTTCGCCTTAGTTAAAATTGACATCTTGTGAGTTTCGTATATTATTCAACTTTCAATATATGGAAGACGAAGGCCCCGTCGCAAGTTGATGCAAATCGTTTTTTATGAGCTTACAGTCCACAGTTGTTACAGGTGACTTGAGATATTTTTTATTTTTGAAAAAAAGACTGTCACTCATAGTTTTTGCGAACCTTGGAAAACTAAAAACAAAATTGTTTCGTCTTTTGCATAAATTTGCGATATAAAATAAGTAAAGTTTTTACACGAATTATAATGAAATTTCAGGGGAAAAATAAAAGACAAAATTAACTGCTCATCAAAGATTGAATTCATTAAAAGCAGTGCAAAAGAAGGTTTGTTTCAAAAGTTACTTTCGGCTAATATGAAATTGCCTTAAAATACAAATTAACTGTAAAGTGCAAATTGACTGTAAAAATTAGTACAATGAATAAATAAGCCTAATTGAGCTTCAACATAAAGTTCATCAGCTATTAGCTCGTACTCACTGCCATGCAATATCTACGCTTCGTTAGAAATGAGGTTGGGGCAATAAATTTCCTGCGATTCTTTTAGGAATGAGAGCTATTGACAGCTATTGCTTTAGAGAATGAGAGCTATTACTTAAGAGATATGGGGAAATAATTATTCTATTTTTCCTTAAAAATAAATGAATATACTTTCTAGCCTTTTGCATGAGGAAAATTATTGCTCACCCCTCATTTTTTACGATAAATAAATTAGTCTTCAGTGAGAACTTCTGGAAACACAACGTTTCTGGTCCTTGTTCCCGGAATCCGGACGCGAACATTTGCCGCGTTCTTTGCTCGTGACAGCGCCGTGTACAGCTGGCCATGCGTGAAGCAACCGACTGACAGGTCACGCCAACTGTGTCCAGAGACTGTCCCTGCGACTTGTGAATCGTCAGGCAGAAACTCGGCTTCACAGGGAACTGCAGCCGCTTAAAACTGACGGGGAGGTCCGCATTGCTAGGAATCAGCGGGATTCGCGGCAGAAGAATCTCGTCTCCCGTGAACTGGCCGGCGGCAATCTTGCATCTAAGCACGTTCTCGCCCATTGCGAGTATGATCAGCCGCGTACCATTGCACAATCGTGGCGGGTTGATGTTCCTGAGAAGAACTACTGGCATACCCACTTTTAGCCTCAGCAAGTGAATCGGAAAGTTCGGGGCATCCAGCTGGTTGAGCAACTCAGGCGGGAAGTGCGTAGCGGCATCCTCATCGGCCACACTGTCTATTGAGCGGTACTCCCGCAGGCTGCCGGGGAACATGCCCAGGCACGTCTCGTTGATGGCATCCACTGAGTCATTGTACGGCGCCAGGATCGCTCGGCTTGCAAAGTAGCCGTCCCTCTCCACTGAGGCCTCAAACGATGGGTACACAAAATTTATAAGATCATTGAGCGGCGCCTCCGCAGAAATGATGATCTCAGCAGGAAGAGACACTTTCTCCTCTGCATCCTGCTCAATTGTTCCGGATCCGATCTGGGGGGTTAAAAGTCAAATATTTAAAACGCTAGACAGACTTTAAGCAAGGCATTCTTGAATAAGCCACAATTTTTAAAATGGAGCTCTCAACACGAAAGAAACCGAACATCCTTAAATCTTCCAATAAATAAACTGATGAAAACAAACTTACCTGCTTGAGTAGCTCGGTGTATCTCAAATACGTTGCAGAATCGGAACTGCTCAGCAATCGGATGTTTCTTGTAAGGCGATGCCGCCGGAAAAATTTCCACAGTGGGGATCTGCTGACACACGCCATGACGCTGTTGGCTCGAGTCCCATGCACCACAACGGGCAGCAACTGGCGAAAGTCCCCAGCGCAAACGAAAACCACTCCGCCGAATGGCACGTCCTGCTTCCGCACGTCTCGCAAGCACCGGTCGACGGCCTCCAAATCCTTCCGGTTTGTCATAGAAATCTCGTCCCAGACAATTAGACGCACTGTCCGAAATACAGCGGCCTGTTTGGACTGCGCTCCAACAGCGCACACGTCTTTGCTCGAACGGATCGCCCGAATTGGTATCTTGAACCTGGCATAGACAAATAGTTTCACCATGCCGAACATATTTACAGCACACGAAATATTTACAACTGCTTTTTGAAATATTGACAATAAATTACTCACGTTGAATGCGCCGTCTGTCCACCTGGCAAAAGAGTCGCTGCGATTCCAGAAGCCGCAACGGCGAGGGCGACTTCACCCCGGCTGCGCACGAAGGCTAGCAGAACCTCCAGCAGGAAGGTCTTGCCAGTGCCAGCGGGCGCGTCCAGGAAGTGCAAGCCGCTGGTGCCGTCCACAAGATTCTGAGTCACGGACTCGTACACCGCTTTCTGCTCATCTGTCAGCATTGGTAAGCGCGCCTCAGTAATCAGTGCTTGCTCAACCGTATCAAACTGCATTGGTCCATCTTGAGGTGTCACGGAGGCCGCAGGCAGGCCGTACTCTGGCAGGCTTCTCCCGCCCATGGAGATCAGCATGCTCTGAAGCTCACGCAGCGCCAGGTCAGTAATCTCCTCGGTGCTCAAGTCTCGGTGGTGAAACCGCAGGTCCTCGCTGAGATCCTCGGCAAAACTGCACCAGAGGTCGCTGCCATCCTCAGGCTCACCCCATATGAGAATTACGGCCAGAAGATGTCTCAGGGCTCTTGGCATTCTTGACTGAACGGCCTCAGCTAGACACCGCCGCCAGTGATCATCTCGCTGCAGCAGGCCAAGGGCCATGCAAGCAGCCTTGGCGCTCGGATGCACAACGCCGTCCACGGTCTGCAGCGCCTCGAAGCTAGTCGGTCCCCTAACATTCAAAAGGAGCATTCGAACATAAAATAAATCACCTGCTCTTGGACTCACCGTGTACATGCGTGCAACGTTTTTGTTCCGCACTACACCCGGATGGCCATCGACTCGCACACCCTGCTTGGCCCGCCGCCACTCTCTTTCGCTGGAGTGCCACACAAAGTAGGACGGCACCTCCGTGTAGAGCAAGGACCCAGCAAATTCGTCAATACGGCACAGCTTGAAAAACGCCGTCAACGTCGAATCCTTCGGCGTTCTCGCTTTTGCTCTTGCGGTCCCCTCGTTGAAATACACGAGCTGCTCTTCCGACTTGTGAACGCAGAGTCGGATGACCGCCGGAAACCTGTTGTGCACCTGATCAGAAAGTGAAAGGAAAATATACAGCCTTTAAGTTTCGATCGAAATTCAATTTATACTATGACGAGGTTTCACAGCTCTGGTTAAAATGAGCCAATAATAATTAGAATGCGAATTACTTCAAAGCCCAAGATGGTATTCACGGCTTCCATTGGACCAATGTAGCGCGCGGACAGGTACTCCTTAATCTCATCACGCCGCGGCTCATTTCGTGTCGTTTGCGTCGGCTGCTGGTTACCCACTGCCTGCTCTCTCGGTTCAGTAGAATTCCTATTGGCATCGACTTTGAACGTCGCCATGTCGCCACCCTTTAACAGGTACTTGATCACGTACTTGACCGACTTCACAGTGGCGCAAACTTCGACGTTCAAGTGGCACGCAAACTGGAGCAACAGGTCAGGGCTGTACGGAACGACCCACCTGTTTTAATGAAAAAATAATATCATTAACTTTCAGAAACAAAAGCTGCAATGCACAACTAAGCAATATATTAGCGTTTGAACTTCCCTGTTGTCCATGCGAATGCTCCGGCCTTTGAACAGTTTGTCCACTGTAAATCCGCCCATCTCAGGCGATAGTCTGCGGTACAGTGGGTAGCCAGTATCGCTGGTCAGCGTCACCTGCTGGAACTCTTTCGGAAAGCCCTTGCTGCATTCGCCATTCTCCATGCAAGGACACGCCGGATTCTCCTTGCCGCAGGGGCCATGGATCATGTGCGTCTTCACCAGCTCATACAGCACAGGCTGCTGCTCTGGGTCCGGAATCTCGGCAGACACGATGTCATCGTATCGGTCCGGAGTCACTCGCTGACCGCTCATGAGCCACAGCAGAAAGTGCACATGGGAAGACCTGGAGCGTCAAAAAAAGTATTAAAAAATATCACAAAACCATTGTAAATCTAAATTTTAATAAATCTTAAAACTTTGATTCTTGCAAGTCAGAATTTTTACTCACCACGCTTCTGGTACTCCAGTGAGCAAACGTGAGCGGCCTCTTTCCCATAGCGCTTGGTCAACTGGGCCAGCAGAGCTTTCTTCTTCATTTCAAAGACTCGGCTAACAATGTCGGGCCGGTCTTCTGCCCGCTGTCCAGGCAGAAGCTGAGCGCTGATCTCCGGCCATTTCGGATTGCACGTTGCGGTGACAAACAGGTCCGGCTTACCGAACTTGTGAACATAGGTCATAGCGTCCTGTAGCCTCTCCATCAGGTACCTTGGCCCGCCAACGAAGCTCGAAGACAGAAGCACATGCGCGGGCTTGCCTATGTCACTCGGATCTCTGTCGGTAGACCTGCCATCAGCTGCAAACAGAGCGTCCCGCAGACCGCTGTACGTCTCGCTGCGCAGGTCCTGCTGATGGGTCCGCAAATACAGCAGCCTCTCTGCCTCAATCTTGGCACACATGTCCACCAAGTACTGCTGAAATAATCTTCGGCCATAGTGCAGCACACTGAACTGGCCCGCTCGCACCATGATTTCGCTCGCATAGTATTTCATGGGCGTCAATTTCTTGCCATTACTCATCAGCAACTCCGGGTGCCAGCCATCTTCGCCATTCGGGAACAGCAGCACATACTCCAGCGGGTCATATGAGCGGTGCGTCTCGCTGATTCTCTGGGAACCGCCACCACGCAGTTGAATCACGACGTCCCGACTGGCCGGTGTGTTCTCATTGTCCTCCACAATCAGGATACCGACCTCGTTCGCCGTAGGCAAGTTGTAGCGCCTTATTTTGAACGGAGTTTGTGGGATACTGAGTTTGTACAAATTGGATAATTGGATAATTTATTACGCAAAATATCTTATTAGAATGTCTTGCAGACATACCGAATGTGTTCCCCAGATGGTCGACGGTCAGGGTGAATCACGATTCGCGCATCTCCCAACTCCGGATCTTGACTGATTCGATGAGCGACTGCCCTCAGGCTGCGGACATAGCCGTTGCACTCGTGAAGCAGCGTCTGCAATAGCTCCAGTAGCTCCGGCTTCACCTTCTGGCTGAGACTCTGGCGGCTTTCAAGTTCGCGATCATTGAAATACACCTGCCAGCCATGGGGCTCAGCTGAATCCTCTGCAAACAGCGGCGCCGTGTTGTGATGCAACTGGCCGCTGATGATGAAGCTGGGACACCAGCCTGGCACCAACCGCAGTTTGGCACCCAGCGATGTCAGGTGCAGCGCCGAGTTGTAACTCCGAATGTTGGTCAGGAACTCGGCACTCAGTCTGTGCCGCCCCAGGTACAGATCCGCCAGCACTTGAGGCACGGTGCGGCTGGGCAGCTTTACCTTGCCTTTGGCGCAGCAGAAATTCCTCGTCTCAGAGCACCAAAGTAATGCACCGCATTGGTCGCATGCTCTGTCCATTGGGCCACAGTTATGGGCTGGCGCTTCAGGCCTGATAATCCGTTCTGGCCTGTGATTGGAAGGATTAGGATTAGGAAGGATTAATGGCAAACAGTTTTCCCAGTTAATCTTTCAGTTTACAAAAAAATTTATTGGAATAAAACAACTTGATTTCGATGACAAATAAATTATGATGACCAGTCACACCAATGACCTACCTCTCTTGAGCAGGTCTTGCGCCAAAATGACCTGCACTCTGCTGAGTTAATCTTGGCTCCTCTGCATCTACAATGGGCTCAGAAACTGGAATCGGATTAGCAAATCGCAATGACTCATAATGCTCATGACGCAAAAGAATTCGGACGATTGCAATCGGTGGCTGCAAAGGGGACATACAGTACTGCAGTACAGTCCCGTTTTCTTGATAAATCACCAGATCAACATTAAAACAACGGCTTAAAAGCGGAACAACTTCATCAGGCACATATGTGCCTTCAGAAAAAGAGGAATCAACAATGAAATCAGCATTTTCTGGCAAAACAAAGCCTTGTTCAATCAATTCTGGCATAATCTGCACTACACGGCTCGTCAGCTCGTGTCTTAAAGATGCCGCATCGGTCTCAAGTGGAGTGCCCTGCAACTGATCACAGACTGCATAAAAAAAACAGTTCCCATCACCAGGAATGCGAATTATGCGCAACGCATCAAAAGGTACCACAGACGGTGTGGCCAACTCACTACTATCAAACCTGGAATATAGGAAAAAAATTATACACAACTTCATTTGCCGGTAATTAAAGTAGTGACGAATAAATTTTATGCTATTCTATACTGATCTCTTAAATAAAACTCTTGGAAAGCAATCGACTTGAAAAGATGAGAAAAAATGCACGAAACAGATTCCAGTTTTTAATTATATGCCCAAGTACCAATAAAACATCAGCTAAGATAGAAAATACCCCGAATTAGGCACAATGGGCACTTGGATTTTATATGGCTATAAAATATATAGCTCCAATTAAAATGTCATCCTACCTGCCAGCCGACACTCCTCGACGGCGAATTTGCTCGGCTTCCACTCGAGCTCTTCGTTGCTCTTCGGTTTCTGAAGCGCGTCGCTTCTCCGCACGAGTTCTGTCTCCAGATCTACGCTCTTCTCGCTGAGCGTCGGTTTCAGTTGCCCTTCGCTCAGCCTCCTGCTGCCGGTGTCCAGCCAGCCGCTCTTCTCGCTGCGCGTCAGTCTCCATGGCCGTTCGCTCAGCCTTCTGCTGCCGCAGTCCAGCCAACCGCTCTTCTCGCTGCGCGTCAGTCTCCATGGCCGTTCGCTCAGCCTTCTGCTGCCGCAGTTCAGCCAGCCGCTCCTCTCGCTGCGCGTCAGTCTCCATGGCCGTTCGCTCAGCCTTCTGCTGCCGCAGTTCAGCCAGCCGCTCCTCTCGCTGCGCGTCAGTCTCCATGGCCGTTCGCTCAGCCTTCTGCTGCCGCAGTCCAGCCAACCGCTCTTCTCGCTGCGCGTCAGTCTCCATGGCCGTTCGCTCATCCTTCTGCTGCCGCAGTTCAGCCAGCCGCTCCTCTCGCTGAACGGCACTCTCTTGCTGACGCTTCTTCTTGGCATCTCTGCTCTTCTTCAATGCGCTGGTGCCACGTCGAGCCATATTGGAATTCAAATTGAAAGATAAGAATTTTGAGTGATAATGAAAAGAAAGGATAGTAGGGGTTGTGTGCGAGAAAAGAGAAAGGTATGAAGTCTATAATGTCACGCGTTTTAAACTCAGCAACCACCCAATCCCAAAAAGCTGGACACCATTTGTACACTGTTAGACTGTCAGTGTGTACAGCAAGCCTAAATTCTCTCCAATACCCGCCTGCTAATTGGTCAGGACTTTTTTATTATTCAATACTCTCTCTCAAACACCTAACTCTAACTCTCCTATGTGAAAGGATTCAGATAAATTTTCTGAAGGAGGCGCAAGCCTCAGTAGCCAATGTACGAGCGTACATCTATCTCTGTGGCACTTTTGGACCTTTTTATAATCAGACGGTTTTATTACATTTTGGGGGGTTAGTCGCAAACATGGTTCGTATATTGTGAATCAATTAGATACTGTATATATGTGCATGTATTTCAATCTCTCACTCTCCCTCTCTCCAGCATTTAAAGTTAGTATGTTAATTGTGCACGGGGACATTTTATAATGTACAATCTTTTTTCGCAGTCTACATTTATAGTTCTCTAGCCTGGCGACAAAAAATACTACTTTACTGGGCGCTGCAAAGTTCAATTCCAATCAGAATGGCTCACAGTAGAAAGTTCTGCTTGACCCTTGCAGAAAGGCATGTGTGTTATTCGAATATTCGCGCTTCTTCTAGGCTTTACAAGAACTACTTTTCATGCTTAAAATGACACTTCTTTTACGATTTTTATGACACTTGTGGTTCTGAATTAGTAAGCCTCGACGCTAGCATTTTTTTAGGTTTGTCATGACGCCTCTTTTATGTTTAACAAAAATTACACTATAAGATGAGCACGAAGCAGTTATGACATAATCAATTTTTCAATCGGTCAGTATATCAGTTCTAATCAAAGTTAACAATATGGTTACGCAGTCTAAATCAAGTCTCGTAATATGCTTCTACACAGTGTTTTCAACACTGTGACGCAATTCAAGTCGGAGGTACAATTCAGCTGTTATGCAATCTTTATCACAATCGGAATTCAGCCAGTCAGTTTTTTCTCTAGCATTTCAGGTCGAAAGAGCTGCTTGACCTTTGCAAAAAAGCATGTTTTTCGAATATTTAATCCCTTTAACATTGAGCAATTTCTTAGCCAAGATGCATGTACCGTCCCAGGAAAATTTCTGATCGAATGGTGCAAGTTTGAAGAAAATCGATTGAGCCAATTTTTCTGAAATCTATCGCATACCTACCTACCTACCTACCCACAGACAACTCATTTTTAGGATATAGGATATGATGCCTTTAGTAGAAAATAAGTATATTCCATAACAAGAGGGGATTGTAAGACAAAAGTGAAGGGTGTGTATATGTCTATACAAAAACATGTAAAAAACTAAACATGACAGAAAGCATATATTGGATTTTACTTTAATCTCTACAAACATAGCCTATATATTTGTTTATGGCATTTTGACACTAATTGCAACTATGTGCATGTTTTATGTATATATGTCTCTAGAATGATTGAATGACATTTGTTAGTTTGCAAATTGCATGCATGTTCAATTTTATTTACTTTTATGCTACAATCCCCTATATGTAATTTTGCATTTATGTGATTATAAAATGAAATTGAGTTACAATTAGTTAAATGGCTAAATAGTATATCAGGTGATTATAGGATGAAATTAAAAAATATATATATCATATATATATATTATATTTATTATTATTTTATTTTATTATTTATATTTTAAATATATATTATTATATATATATATATATTTAAATATAAATATTTTTTAATTTCATCCTATAATCACCTGATATACAATTTAGCCATTTAACTAATTGTAACTCAATTCACCCAGTAATAAAATGGGTTCTAACATTATCTGCGGTAATCGAGGGTGTGTGTTGACCTCCCAGTTCTTGGACTTAACAGCCATACTCAGCTTTCAGATTACACATTGGGGCAGGTGTAATCAATTAATATTGATTAGTATTTAATTGACTAGGCAATTCAAGTCCCAGAACTTAAGCTGTTGTAAAACCATATTAATAATCCTTAATTAGTAACCATCTAAAATATTTGGTTTTAAAGTTGAATTTATTCAAAGTTAGTCAAAGCATTTAGCTGAATTCCACCCAATTGCCTCAATGCATCCAACTGAAGTTGACGAGGTGACCGCAGATGGTCACGAAGATGACAATGTCAATGTTTGTCGGCGACCTGCAGGCTGTTCGGGTGCCAGGTCGCCAGGTGCCGTCACTGTCAATGCCCGCATGCGACCACCGCCCCGGCTGCTAACCCCTGCTGGTCTGTTGATCTGTTTGGTAGCTTTCTGCCTTGTGTTGCTATCACTAGCCAATGTCGTTCTCATACCGCTGATGTACTCAAATGCTACTGAGCGCTATCCCATGCGGCTGGACTATCATAATCTCTATGGCTATGGAATTTGGCTGGCCTTCCTGTTAGTTGGCTGTGGAACACTCGCTTTGAGAACTGCTCACGATGGCGCGGTTAGATCGGTAAGAATACTGATGCTTTTGTTTGTGTTAGCACATAAAAGCACAGAGTGTACATACATGCATGTATAAGCGCGTCTGTTGCCACTCTGACTCTCCCTATCTGAGATTCTTTAGTTGCCTCTCTGAATCTTTTTGGTTGCCCTTCTGAGTCTCTTTGATATCCTGTTTTTCTTATTGTTGCCTCTCTAAGTCTCTGGTTTTCCTCTCTGTGTCTATTGGTTGCCTCTCTGAGTCTCTTTGGTTTTCCTCTCTGTGTCTATTGGTTGCCTCTCTGAGTCTCTTTGATATCCTGTTTTTCTTATTGTTGCCTCTCTAAGTCTCTGGTTTTCCTCTCTGAGTCTATTGGTTGCCTCTCTGAGTCTCTTTGGTTTTCCTCTCTGAGTCTCTTTGGTTTTCCTCTCTCAGTCTATTGGTTGCCTCTCTGAGTCTCCTTGGTTTTCCTCTCTCAGTCTATTGGTTGCCTCTCTGAGTCTCTTTGGTTTTCCTCTCTCAGTCTATTGGTTGCCTCTCTGAGTCTCCTTGGTTTTCCTCTCTGAGTCTATTGGTTGCCTCTCTGAGTCTCTTTGGTTTTCCTCTCTGTGTCTATTGGTTGCCTCTCTGAGTCTCTTTGATATCCTGTTTTTCTTATTGTTGCCTCTCTAAGTCTCTGGTTTTCCTCTCTGAGTCTATTGGTTGCCTCTCTGAGTCTCTTTGGTTTTCCTCTCTGTGTCTATTGGTTGCCTCTCTGAGTCTCTTTGGTTTTCCTCTCTCAGTCTATTGGTTGCCTCTCTGAGTCTCCTTGGTTTTCCTCTCTCAGTCTATTGGTTGCCTCTCTGAGTCTCTTTGGTTTTCCTCTCTCAGTCTATTGGTTGCCTCTCTGAGTCTCCTTGGTTTTCCTCTCTGAGTCTATTGGTTGCCTCTCTGAGTCTCTTTGGTTTTCCTCTCTGTGTCTATTGGTTGCCTCTCTGAGTCTCTTTGGTTTTCCTCTCTGTCTATTGGTTGCCTCTCTGAGTCTCCTTGGTTTTCCTCTCTGAGTCTATTGGTTGCCTCTCTGAGTCTCTTTGGTTTTCCTCTCTGTGTCTATTGGTTGCCTCTCTGAGTCTCCTTGGTTTTCCTCTCAGGGTCTATTGGTAGCCTTTCCGAGTCTCTTTGGTTTTCCTCTCTCAGTCTATAGGTTGCCTCTCTGAGTCTCTTTGGTTTTCCTCTTTGTGTCAATTGGTTGCCTCTCTGAGTCTCTTTGGTTTTCCTTTTTGTATCTATTGATTGCCTCTCTGAATCTTTTTGGTTGCCCTTCTGAGTCTCTTTGATTTCCTGTTTGTCTTTTTGTTGCCTCTCTGAGTCTCTTTGGTTTTCCTCTCTATGTCTATTGGTTGCCTCTCTGAGTCTCTTGGTTTAATTGTCCTGTGTTTCTGTTGCCTCCTAAGCTCCATGACTCTGAGCATGCTAAACTTTCCTCTCTAAGCCTCCTTTTTTCAACATTCGATACCCTGTGCATTGTCAGTCTGCAAAAAAGTAATAGTTTTTTTCAAATTAGAAGTGCATCCATGTCATGCCCATAATTTTGCACACTGCCAGTTCATTCAGTTCTACGTGGTCTCCTGGGTCGCCGGTCTTGCCTGCATTGGCGTCGTGATCGCTCGGATTGTGTACTACGCTGACAAAGGATATAGCGATATAGCCACTGGATTGCCTGTAAGTAAACTTACTTGTTGCTACTTATGGTTGAAACATAAGTAGTATAGTGTTGTTGGTTTTTTTAATAGTAAGTGCTAATTATAAGACGGAAATTATTAATACTTTTATAGTTAGTGATTACTAAATAGCTACTCATCTAAAGTGGCATTATGTATTATTTGTTATTCTCAAGTTAAGCAAATTTGGTTGTGGTTAGTACCCGTCATAATAGGCTGTTTGCGTCACTCCCTCATAAAATCGCGACCCCTGCATGCTGGCAGGGGGGTTGTGTGCACCCTATCGCACTTTAAGCGACATAGGCACACAACCGGCGAGAGGCATTGCTGCCCATTCCGCCGACTCCCCTGAGCAGGCATACAAGCGCGCGGATACGTACGCAGGCACACACTCACACAGGAGTGTACAGCGGCCCTAACTTTATTTATCGTTAGGCATGTACACTTCACTGCGCCTTGGGGGGTTGGCTCTCAAGGCCGTTAATTGCACGAGCAGAGCCAAGCCGAGATTCCAATTCAGCCCCAAATTAATGTGACTGCACTTGGAATCGAGCCTGGGTCGCTGGTACACCAGAGCAGCTGCGCTACCGCTGGGCTACGGCCCCCGCCCATAGCCCTACTTCGACTATTATTTATTGGCTACTAACCACTGCCAAATTAGCTTAACTTGCAGCGCTGGCAGTGAATGCTCTAGTCTACTCAATACGTACTAAATTAAGTATCCGGTACGTCATAAATGCGCACAAATTTCAGCATAAACTGATGCAATTTTGGATGCAAATTGCCTGCGACAGTTGCGCACTGGCCAGCTTGCTGTTGATTTGTCCAAGTCTGCTGTTCTACCTGGGCACAGCCAGTAAGTACTGGGCCGCCATGGCAACTGGAGATCAGCCGTTGCAACCTGATGAAGAAGATGCTGTTGTTACAACTATTAATACTGATGAAGCTGATCTCAATATTGATGAAGAACGAAGAAACGGTGAGGCTGCTAATGGAGTCGGGCGGAGCAGGGTCAGCGTGTGGAATGCATAAACTTCGAAGCCTATAAAATTCTCCAATATTTTTGTTATATAAATGTAACAGCAGTTGATAGGCTGTCTACTGTAATTTTTTAAAACTGCTCTAATGTTATGTCAAACATGATTTCATATTTAATATTCAAATTATTTTGCAGTGTTGCGTTACATTATCAGCAGTCACTCCTGATATCACTACCTGATATCACCATCACTAATCAATTAGAATGGAAATTTTCTCGGTAAAAGTTTCATTCAATATTTTGCCCGCTGATTGCTGGTTTACAATTATTTAATAAGTTTGTTCTAATTTTTAGAACTATGTATTATCTGCAGAAAATATTTCTAGAAAACTGGCTTTTTACAACTCTGAGGCCACAAATCGCCCCTGAAATTAAATTGTCATAAAGGGAAAGACTATCACCTGAACTCGCATTTACTTAGAGAATCGCCCCTGAAACTCTCATCAAAAGAAGAGAATCGCCCCTGAAACTCTCATCAAAAGAAGAGAATCGCCCCTGAAACTCTCAACAAGAAGAGAGAATCGCCCCTGAAAATATCAACAAAAGGAGAGAATCGCCCCTGAAACTCTCATCAAAAGAAGAGAATAGCCCCTGAAACTCTCATCAAAAGAAGAGAATCGCCCCTGAAACTCTCAACAAGAAGAGAGAATCGCCCCTGAAAATATCAACAAAGGGAGAGAATCGCCCCTGAAACTCTCATCAAAAGAAGAGAATAGCCCCTGAAACTCTCATCAAAAGAAGAGAATCGCCCCTGAAACTCTCATCAAAAGAAGAGAATCGCCCCTGAAACTCTCATCAAAAGGAGAGAATTGCCCCTGAAACTCTCATCAAAAAAAGAGAATAGCCCTTGAAACTCTCAACAAGAGGAGAGAATCGCCCTGAAACTCTCAACAAGAGGAGAGAATCGCCCTACAATTCATCTTCCATTATATCAGAACAACAGAACTAGTGCAGTTCTTTACTCCATCTGTCACTCACACGCAATGTTATTAATTTGTAGGTACACATTTGCACAGTGCACACCTGCGTATGTTAGTATATCCAAAATTATTTTTTTTGTTTTGACGATACTTTTTACAAGAAACTATTTTTAGATGTTTATTTATACAAGGCACAGTAAGATATTATACAGTTTCTATATATTTTTATTTTTTAAAGAAATGTTTTTACGATTCGACATATAAATACGATTACGAACTTTTGCTGACGAATTTCTGCTAAGAAACTCAAAAAATTATCCAAAATTTTATTTTTTTAACTTAAAAACACTCAAAATGCGTTTTATCTACTACAAGTAGCGCAATTGTTCTTTGAAATGGTTATAACTCTTTCCGGTGTGTTTTTAGTTAAAAAAATATTTTTAAAAGTTTTAAGTTCATCATATAAAACTTCATCAGTGCACTGCTGTTATTGTAAAGCTACTCGTACATGATTATCATGTTGATGTAACGAATTTTCTCATGAAGTTTTGTATTCAGTTCTTCACACAGGTAGTTTATGTAAATTTCCTGATTATTAACTTTTTATACTGTTCTTTGGTATGCGAGTTCGAGTATAGATCTCGCTTATTTTACTCGGTAATTGTCAAGTAAACTTGTTAAAACTCTGTCATTCAGTTTTTTGCTTGTGTGCTTATCGTGAAGACGAATAGGCCTTGGTAGAACCTGAATAATTAGTATTGTGCTTTGAATAGTCAGTAATGAGATGTGAGTAGTCAGTATTGAGCTTTGAGTAGTCAGTTTTGAAATGTGAGTAATCAGTATTAAGATGTGAGTAATCAGTATAAAGATGTGAGTAGTCAGTATTAAGATGTGAGTAGTCAGTATTGAGATGTGAGTAGTCATTATTGAGATATGAGTAGTCAGTATTAAGATGTGAGTAGTCAGTATTGAGATGAGAGTAGTCATTATTGAGATATGAGTAGTCAGTAGTGAGATGTGAGTAGTCAGTATTAAGATGTGAGTAGTCATTATTGAGATATGAGTAGTCAGTATTGAGATGTGAGTAGTCATTATTGAGATATCAGTAGTCAGTAGTGAGATGTGAGTAGTCATTATTGAGATATGAGTAGTCAGTAGTGAGATGTGAGTAGTCATTATTGAGATATGAGTAGTCAGTAGTCAGATGTGAGTAGTCAGTAGTGAGATGTGAGTAGTCAGTAGTGAGATGTGAGTAGTCAGTATTGAGATGTGAAGAGTCAGTATTGAGATGTGAAGAGTCAGTATTGAAAAATGAGATCTCATTAGCTAGTATTGAGATGTGAGTAGTCAATATTGAGATCTGATTAGTCAGTATTGAAAATGAGATCTCAGTAGTCAGTATTGAAAATGAGATCTCAGTAGTCAGTATTGAAAATGAGATCTCAGTAGTCAGTATTGAAAATGAGATCTCAGTAGTCAGTATTGAAAATAAGATCTCAGTAGTCAGTATTGAAAATGAGATCTCAGTAGTCAGTAATGAGATGCCAGTAGTCAGTAATGAGATCTCAGTAGTCAGTATCGATATCTAAGCAGGCAGTATTGGAATCTAAGTAGAGAAATTGAAATGTGAGCAATGAGCAATAGGCACAGTAATTGCAAGAGCATGGCAACCCAATGATTCAATCGCTCGCTTTAATTCAATTCCTGCTATTGCTAACAAAGTTTGAGAATAAATTAACTAACAAAATCGCCACAACAATCGCTAACTGGTATAGAGCTATAGAGTCAGCCAGACTGGCACAATGTCTTCGGCTCAGGCTCTGGACCAGGTGAAAGCTGACTTGCGGGCCCTATCGGTTGAATCTCGACGCAAACAGCCGCAGGTTCGCGACGCATCCGAGGCCGCCCTGGTCCGGCTGGGGCAGTTGAATGTCTCGACGACTCCTGCTGAACAACTTCGCAGGGAGCTGCTTCAGATTAATAGCGACTTGGTGCGGCCCGTGCTGTTGGCTTGCTCCACCAAGCATCCCAAACTGATACAACTGGCTTTGCAGGTTGGTGAATGGAGCTAACTTGCTACTGGTAGTAGTGCAGCTGGCTTTAGTACAGCTACTTACATTGTTGATTTTTGGTTATGACTAATCCGATATCTTCTCAGATTCTTTAGTGTTTGTAGCGACCCTCCAAGCATCTTAGTTTATGAGTCTTTGTTTGCACCTATATCATCAGTCTTTGCACCTAAATCGTCAAGTCTTTGTTTTCACCTAAATCATCAGTCTTTGTAACTGAATCGTTAGTCTTTTTTTGCACCTAAATCATCAGTCTTTGTTTGCATCTAAATCATCAGTCTTTGTTTGCACCTAAATCATCAGTCTTTGTTTGCACCTGAATCGTCAGTCTTTGTTTGCATCTAAATCATCAGTCTTTGTTTGCACCTGAATCATCAGTCTTTGTTTGCATCTAAATCATCAGTCTTTGTTTGCACCTAAATCATCAGTCTTTGTTTGCATCTAAATCATCAGTCTTTGTTTGCACCTAAATCATCAGTCTTTGTTTGCACCTGAATCGTCAGTCTTTGTTTGCATCTAAATCATCAGTCTTAGTTTGCACCCGAATCATCAATTTTTGTTTGCACCTCAACAGTCTTTGGTTGCACCTAAACCATAGTCTTCGTTTGTACCTGAACCGCCAGTCTTTGTTTTCACCACACCGGATCATCCCAGCAAGCCTCGAAGAGCTTATACACAGCACGAATCCCTCCCCGTAACCTCGTCAACAGGCCCTCCAGCGTCTTCTAGGCGCTCGACTAATCAGCGAAGAATCCGGCGCCATGGTAGTCCAGAGCATGTGGACCCTGATGGAGGAATCAGTTGAAGAGGTTCGCCTACTCCAAACCGCCATGCTGCTAGTTAGCAATTGTCCCGGTCTAACTGGCCGACCCCTGTCCAAAGCGCTGGCTCTGGTGCTCAGACTGCATTTTAGTCGTAGCTCCATGGTGACTCAAACAGCCGCTGCCACTATTCGACAGTGCCTTACGGCCGTGATGGACCGCGTGATGGTTGAAGACGCGGCCGCTCCGCCGCCAACTGGAAGCTCCTCGGAGGAGATTCAACCGGCCGCGGAGGACGCCAAGAATCTGCTGACAGACCTGTGCCTGCTGGTTAACGGAGAGCAGCCGCACTGGTTGCACGGCCTCACTACGATGACTCGGTCGCTGGGCTTGGAGCTGCTGCACGCTGCTTTGGCCGACTTTCCTAAGGTCAGTGAACTCGGGAGCGGCTTTCTCAGAAACACTTTGGCATATCTGGATTTTGGCGCCACCGTTTTAGCATCCGAGCGTATCCGGGTTTTTGCGCCCACCTCTGGCTTATTCGAGTTTTCTGGCTTATCGAGTTTTCTGGCTTATTCGAGCTTTCGCGCCGTCCTTTTAGCATATTCGGGTTTTGGCGCCGCCCTTTGAGCATATTCGGGTTTTGGCGCCAACCTCTGGCTTTTACGAGTTTGGCGCCAACCTCTGGCTTTTACGAGTTTTGGCGCCAACCTCTGGCTTTTACGAGTTTTGGCGCCAACCTCTGGCTTTTACGAGTTTTGGCGCCAACCTCTGGCTTTTACGAGTTTTGGCGCCAACCTCTGGCTTTTACGAGTTTTGGCGCCACCCTCTTATAATATTCGGGTTTAGGCGCCGCCCTTTGAGCATATTCGGGTTTAGGCGCCGCCCTTTGAGCATATTCGGGTTTTGGCGCCAACCTCTGGCTTTTACGAGTTTTGGCACCAACCTCTGGCTTTTACAAGTTTTGGAGCCACCCTCTTATAATATTCGGGTTTAGGCGCCGCCCTTTGAGCATATTCGGGTTTTGGCGCCAACCTCTGGCTTTTACGAGTTTTGGCACCAACCTCTGGCTTTTACAAGTTTTGGAGCCACCCTCTTATAATATTCGGGTTTAGGCGCCGCCCTTTGAGCATATTCGGGTTTTGGCGCCAACCTCTGGCTTTTACGAGTTTTGGCGCCAACCTCTGGCTTTTACGAGTTTTGGAGCCACCCTCTTATAATATTCGGGTTTGGGCGCCGCCCTTTGAGCATATTCGGGTTTTGGCGCCGCCCTTTGAGCATATTCGGGTTTAGGCGCCGCCCTTTGAGCATATTCGGGTTTAGGCGTCGCCCTTTGAGCATATTCGGGTTTTGGCGCCAACCTCTGGCTTATTCGGGTTTTGGCGCCAACCTCTGGCTTATTCGGGTTTTGGCGCCGCCCTTTTAGCATACATGGATCTGGGTTTTGGCGCCGGTTACCTGGCATGGCCGAGGTTTGTTTTCCATTGCAACCAAGTTGTAGATTCCTAATGGAATGCAATTTAATACACTTCTGGCGCCCAGTATTGGCAGCGCCGCATGTGACTCAATTTTAGCGCCTCTGTTTCAGCACTTCTGATTACGCAATTCAACTCCCACCGCACCCCAACCCTACCTGCCGCAGGTGTTCTCCGGCAATCCGCACTTTACTCGCCTACTAAAAGAGCAAGTCTGCCCGTTAATTATTCGCCTGTTTGGGCCAACACACAAGCACTCGCAGGCTGCTAATAGTGCTTTGTCATCGACCGGAATCTCGTCTGGCGGCGGCGCCTCGTCCTACCCGGCGCCGCCGGCGGCTCCTCTCGGCGATTTGCCGCCAACTGCTGCATCGATGGCTTCGTCAGTGTCGACGCAAGCGTCGGCTAATTTTGCTATTCACGTCCGACTGCACAGGCTGGTGGGAGTGCTGCTGCATTCTTACTTTGGTCTGGTCAGCACAGAGTGCGAGATTTTCCTCACGCTACTGATTCGTTTAGTAGACTCGGATAAATGGCCCTGGCAACGAATGCTAGCCTTGGAAGTGCTGCACAAGCTGGTGCAACGGCCTGGCTTGGTGGCCGCAATCTGTTGCGCCTACGATATGAAACGGCACGCGTCGAAAATCTTTGCCGTCCTAGTCGGCGCTCTGGCTGGCTACGTTCAGGGCGTGTTCACCGCGCCCAGGGAGGTTGGCGTGGGCGCTGCGGGCTCGTCTGGTTCTGCCGCTAGTGAGTGCTTAGCGGCTGTCGGTTGAGCTCTTCTGGCTACCCTCCTGGCTACCCTCCTGGCTACCCTCCTTGCTGCCCGATCTTTGCTACCCTCCTGGCTACCCTCCTGCCTACCCTCCAGGCTACCTTCCTGGCTACCTTCCTGCCTACCCTCTAGGCTACCTTCCTGCCTACCCTCTAGGCTACCTTCCTGGCTACCTTCCTGGCTCCCCTCCTGGCTACCCTCCTGGCTACCTTTTAGCTACCCTCTTGGCTACGCTTCTGGCTACCCTCCTACCTACCCTCCAGGCTACCTTCCTGGCTACCCTCCAGGCTACCTTCCTGGCTACCCTCCTGGCTACCCTCCTGGCTACCCTCCAGGCTACCCTCCTGGCTACCCTCCTGGCTACCCTCCTGGCTACCCTCCTGGCTACCCTCCTGGCTACCCTCCTGGCTACCCTCCTGGCTACCCTCCTGGCTACCCTCCTGGCTACCCCCTGGCTACCCTCCTCGCTACCCTCCCGGCTACCCTCCTGGCTACCCTCCTGGCTACCCTCCTGGCTACCCCCCTGGCTACCCTCCTCGCTACCCTCCCGGCTACCCTCCTGGCTACCCTCCTGGCTACCCTCCTGGCTACCCTCCTCGCTACCCTCCCGGCTACCCTCCTGGCTACCCTCCTGGCTACCCTCCTGGCTACCCTCCTGGCTACCCTCCTGGCTACCCTCCTCGCTACCCTCCCGGCTACCCTCCTGGCTACCTCCTTGCTGCTCTCCTTGCTACCCGACCTCTTCTACCTTCAGACTCTTACTTTTAACCTTTAAGAATGGTTGTCTTTCTTTTTGAAACTTACGCAATTAATCAGTATTTACTCGTAAAAAACAAAATGCTTACTTTGCTACTGACATAGTCTAAGTATATTTTTTTATCAATTTTCAGTGAAAGAGACGCCGCCTGCTATGCTAGGCGGCATGCAAGTCGGTCCGGGCAGCAGTCCAAGCCCTTGCTTTGTGTACAAAGGCTTGATTGTGCCGCTGCACACCAGTCCCAAGGCTGTGTAGTAAGTGTCTGTTCATTCTTAGTATTGGTACTATACAAATCTTTACATTTGCTAGGATTCCTGGAAGGTATTTTTTGCTACGATCTCGCTAGGGAAAGAAATCGGATTTCAACACAATCCCCGAAAAAAAAGATTTTCCTGCCGCAGGGGATTTTTTTAAAAATCTCATACAGTGCTTTAGAGCATACTAAATGCGCTGGCGGAATTTGTCTATGGCGAAACCTCATTCACTGCTTAGAGCATACTAAATGCGCTGGCGGAATTTGGCTATGGCCTCATTCAGTGCTTAGAGCATACTTAATGCGCCAGCGATACGTAAAACATGCGCTCCTTACTTCAGTGGTCATGGTAATCGTTTGATGAAATGCTACGAGCGTACTAGAGACCGGGGCAAGAAGTCAAAGTTCAGGCGAAATTCCAATTATTCATATCCTCGTAACTTGAAAACGTTGCCGTCACAAGAATCGCTAAAGTCACTAGAGTTAATCACTCACTAGTGACTCTAGCGACTCTGGTACGACACTTTTTGACTCTTTACCGACTGAAACGACTGAGAGGCGACTGTTGATTCACGTCACGCATCAAGTGAGTTGTACGCAGAGTTGCAAAAAGTAGTTTAAGAGTCGTTGTCTTAGCGCTCAATTTTCCACTAACTCAAGTGGACTGAATAGAGTTTTTTTAAATGCAAAATTCGATTAAAATTCATAAATTGACGATTTAGACGCAATTCTACAGCGACTGAGCACGCCTCTCAAATACGACTCTACGACGCCAGAGTCACTTCAGAGTCTCAGACAATAGAACGCCTCAAAGTGACTCTTCGGCGACTCTGACGACTTGTAGGCAACTTGTACCGTGACATCTTATCGTTTTAGAGTCGTCTAGAGTCAGCTTCTATTCTATTTTAGCCGTGTTACCTGAAACAAATTTGAAACGATACTGAAGCGCTTCTAGGCCTGGGTAACTGTTTTCATCGGGCGGCTTTTTCTACGGCAAAAACCATAAATCTTCAAAAAATCGCTTTAGATGACAAAAACGTATTTTTAAAGTGAAGTGAATGGAAACAACAGTAATGATTATATCACGAACTATCGTTTTTATAATAATTTTGATATCTTCCATTTATTTATATAGCTGTTACTCTGTATGTCTTCTAGTGCGTATCTGTACAGAGAAACCAAAACAATAACTATGAGGAGTTTATTAAATTATAAATAAAAACCTCATACTACAGCTCGTCCATCTGTCTGTAGATCTGTTTTAACTGTTGGACATTGTCTCTCAGCAATTCGGCATTCACTTTCCAATTGGCTGTCTTGTGTGGCATGGCGTGCATTGAGGCCATCCTGCCAGATGCGGTAGCCGTTACTAGCATGTCTCTTAGTTGTGTCAGCGCTTTATGCGCCCCGGATAATTGCTTGTTGAAGCCCGCCATTATTGGTATCGATCGGTGTCGATTATTTGTTCGCTCGTCCTCTTTAGCATCCTCATTGGCGTCTAAGTGCTCTTGATCCAGATAGGTTGCCAGATCCTTTAGCATGGCGTCTAAGCGTTCGAGGCTGGCTTCGGCTTCCCTCTCCCGGCCCCAAGTGTCATCGTCTTCGTCGGGCTCTTTGTCAATGTCGGCATCGTTCAAGTAGCTTCTTTTACTTCTTCGGTTGATTTTTTCTTCCATGAATCGTAGATTAATTCCCGCTTGAATGATATCACCCTGCGGACCGTCGTTCAGGTGATCCAGTAGTTCTGTCAGGCTTTCAAAGTTGGGTAAATCTTCTTCTATGGTGAAGAAATCTATTGTTGAGGAATCCTTTTTGGTATTGTCCGTGGATCGACGCTGCCGATTGTGATGCTCTTTGGCGCGCGACTGGTACTGTACAGTTAAAGAGATAACGCGGAATCGTCTGATAAACGCATATTGAATATTGTTATTCTCAGATGTATGCGACTTTTCCAAGGGAATATGCAAATACAATAACACTTTAATCGAATGACTTAAAGGCAAGGTGGCCGGAGTGACGGCTAAGGCCGGTTCACATTACATTCAGTAACTCCGCGGGTCATACCCGTTAATAACGTTACCATTACATTACGATACATTTTAACGACTCAACGACTGTAATGCGACGAATAGGAGACGACTGTTGAGTCACTAACACATCACGTGAGCTGCAGAATCGTAAGAGTCGCGAAAAAGTCGCTCAGGAATCGTTGTGGTAGCGCTTAACTTTATACTAACCTTAAGTATACTAAATAGTGTTGTTATGAATGCGAAATGCGATTATAATTCATAAAGTGACACAGATGTACTTTAAACGCAACTCAGTAATTCTACAGTGCCTCTAGAACGCCTCAGCTACGACTCTACGGTCCCAGAGTCACTATAGAAGCGTCACTTGCGTCGTTTCAGAGTCGCAGACAATAAAACGATTAAAATTGACTTTTAGGCGACTCTTTGACGACTTGTTTGGCGACTTGTACCAGGACATCTCGTCGTTTTAGAGTCGTCTAGAGTCAACTTCTTTCCTATTTTACTTGTGTTACCAGCAAAAAAAATTGAAACAAATCTGGGACGCTTCTTAGCCTAAATACCGTTTTCAGTGGGAAAGAAGATTGCTCAAATCAATGTTAAAATAGGTCTAAAGGAACTTTACATACCTTTAAGTAATGTTTGACCTGCAAAGCTATTATCGGTAATGTGACAACAACATACATAGCAAGGGTAATTTTGCTGCAAATCCGAGGTCTGTTTACTGCAGTGGTGGCATGTACTGTCGCAACTCCTGCCATCAGCACAGCTCCGATGTGCTGCCCTTTTACATCAGGGTTGAACTGCATAGCTCAGCTTATGTCTTTTGTTCAATGTGGCTGCCTTGAAGAGTAAAAGTAGCCTATTAGCTGTGTACTAACCACGACCAACTCTGCTGAACTTGCTCTTAGCATGTTAAGGACAAATTAAGAGATACACAATTCAAATAAAAATACTAAATGGTGAAATAGTACATCACCTGTCTCAGCTCCTCCATGTGATCCAGCAAATAGCCAGAACCGTCAAACAGATCTGCGTATCGTCTCGATCGTTTGATTCGCTCGCCGTGTTGACTGGCGAATTCGCGCATTAGGTCAGACTTTATTCCGGCTATATGCTTGTCTTGCTTGGCTTTGTCATGGTTGGCCTTGTTTTTTTGATGCCTCCTTTTTGATGCTCTCCGATTTGTCTGCCTTTTGCTGGTAAATCCGCCGATTTTCTCGTTCGACTTGATACTTTCGGTAAAATTTTCTGCACTTTTCCGTAGCTGCAATAAATCGCTGTTTGGTACAGCTGAAGCTGGTGTAGTCCAAAACCAAGTGATATTGTATACCTGTCGGCTATAGCGGCTTTGTTTACCAACGGAGGCTTCAAATGTTTTAGACTGGTCGTCATGGTGTTGACATCTTGCTGATTGTACTAGCACCAGCAATATTAACAGCAGTGGCGGCAGCAAAAGCGATCGCGTCAACTTTTTTGTCGGCATTCCGACACTCGTGTAGAATGATTCGTTTAGTTTTGTTTCTCTGCTTAAAAAAGCAATTTTGTCAACGCAGTAAGGTCTTATAATTCTGGTGTGTTGATGCGTTTTGCGGCTCGACTTCAACCGGATTTGTAAGGTCTCTAACAGACAGGCTTTGCAAGATAAATTGCTTTAGCCTGCGCGTGTTTTAACCTCAGTTGAATTGCACTTTAGTCCAACCACTGTCGATATCTCTATGGTCAAAAGATCGACAAATGATTTAGTGTCAAGCGTGGAAATCGTGTTTGTTAGTAAAATTTATATAATTCTAGATCTAGTCTCAGAATTAAATACGCATTAAGTAATAGCTAGAAGATGGAACACCAGATCACCTGTTTTTGTTGTC
>NIVC01000419.1:304065-329065 GCA_002269645.1 Macrostomum lignano | reverse complement strand
TCCATGTTAGCCATCCAGACTTTGTCATTTTTAATTAGACATGAAAGTTGTAACCTTTGAATATGTCATTTTTATCATGAAACATAGAAGATGATGTGACATTTGATATTTCATGTTCGACATTTGATGGATATAAGATAAGGCATGACAATTTACGTGTCATTTTTAACAAAAGAAATTTAGGGAGTGATATTGGAAATGTCACACCATCTACTTCCAATTTCAGACATTCCATTTCTAAAGTCACTTTTTATTTCTAATTTATTTCTCGTAATATCACACCCTCAGTTTCTAATTTCATGAATTCCATTTCTAATGTCACACATTCCATTTCTAATGCCACACATTCCATTTTCAATGTCACACATTCCATTTTCAATGTCACACATTCCATTTTCAATGTCACACATTCCATTTTCAATGTCACACATTCCATTTTCAATGTCACACATACCATTTTCAATGTCACACATTCCATTTTCAATGGCACACATTCCATTTTCAATGTCACACATTCCATTTTCAATGTCACACATTCCATTTTCAATGTCACACATTCCATTTTTAATGTCACACATTCCATTTTCAATGCCACATTCCATTTTCAATGTCACACATTCCATTTTCAATGCCACACATTCCATTTTCAATGCCACATTCCATTTTCAATGTCACACATTCCATTAGAAACAAAGAACGTGACATTTTGAATGTACTGTTGGACATTTGAAGCGGTAAGTTATCTAATAAATAAAACAATTACAATTAGTAATGACAATAAATTATGATTATAATACGCGTGTGTATTAACAAATGTATACATGCCTAGCTTTGTACCTTGAGTCGTCTGCAGCAATGCTTTTCGTTGAACTTTGCCAAAAAGCCCTCGGGAGATTTTAGCTAACAATATCGAGGCGAATTGGCTATAGGCTAGTTAATAAGAGTCGTACACGCTATCGGCTAGTTTTTTTAAAGGCCTCTTGCCTCTTAACTAGATTGTTCCTGATAATCTGGCCATGGTTGCTAGCACAAATTTAATATGATTTATGGCTTCCTTGAGTGCAGTAGTGCCGGTCACTAAGCGACTGAGATCTTATTAATTAACCTTTGCCTTGTCCCTATCTTATTTGAGGTGGTTTTTCTTGTGTTAAAGTCGAACATCCGAGAACCACTATTCTGTAGTGTAAACCTCGGATTCTAGCGCTTATACTTACTGTTTTAACCTGTTCGTGCGATCAAAGACTGCGTTAATTATAATTATTAGGTTTCATTGTGTCTGTGTAGCAATAAATATATATGCGTTATTCATAAGCAACTGGTGGGCTATTTACCATATTCATGTGGCCTCCAGAAATGTATTTCCCTAATTAGTATTAGAACTAGCTAATTCCCTTAACAACAGAGATAATTCCCTTAGCAACCGAACTAGCTACCCTAGCAACCGTACAATTAGCTAGCTACCCTAGCAACCGTACAATTAGCTTTAGCAACCGAACTAGCTACCCTAGCAACCGTACAATTAGCTTTAGCAACCGAACTAGCTACCCTAGCAACCGTACAATTAGCTTTAGCAAGCGAACTAGCTACCCTAGCAACCGTACAATTAGTATTAGCAACCGAACTAGCTACCCTAGCAACCGTACAATTAGCTTTAGCAACCGAACTAGCTACCCTAGCAACCGTACAATTAGCTTTAGCAAGCGAACTAGCTACCCTAGCAACCGTACAATTAGCTTTAGCAACCGAACTAGCTACCCTAGCAACCGTACAATTAGCTTTAGCAACCGAACTAGCTACCCTAGCAACCGTACAATTAGCTTTAGCAAGCGAACTAGCTACCCTAGCAACCGTACAATTAGCTTTAGCAAGCGAACTAGCTACCCTAGCAACCGTACAATTAGTATTAGCAACCGAACTAGCTACCCTAGCAACCGTACAATTAGTATTAGCAACCGAACTAGCTACCCTAGCAACCGTACAATTAGTATTAGCAACCGAACTAGCTACCCTAGCAACCCACAATTAGTATTAGCAATCGATTATCAAACTAGATTTAATAGTTCAGCCCTCTACGAGTATATGTAATGGAAATCGAACAATCCATTGAAATCGGCTTATAAATGAAACTTGATCTTTCTGTTGAATTTTATTCAAGCCAGTTTCTCGCTATTCTCTCCAGCTATTCACTGCACTTAAAATATTCCGTTCCTTTAATATTTCCCAGCGAATATATTTATCCCTAAGAGGAGTTGCATTTCGCTTTCTAGATCTGTCGATCTGAGAATTCAACTGGAATTGTAAACAGATCCCGATGGAAATATTTTCACTGCTAAGTCGTTGGGGTTGTTCTGGTATTGGCTTTTTATATGATCCTTGTGTGGATGTGGCTCTTAATTCTAAGCTAAATTTTATATTGTATATCCGCATTTTCTACTTGCTAACTTGTTTGTCTGACTCATTTTCTCTGAAACTGTCTTTGTCTGACTCATTTTATTTGAAACTGTCTGACTCATTTTCTTGGAAACTAACTGTCTTTGTCTAACTCATTTTCTTGGAAACCGGCTTTGTCTGACTCATTTTATCTGAAACTGATTTCGTCTGACTCATTTTCTTTGAAACTTTTTTGTCTGACTCATTTTTTCTAAAACTGTCTTTGACTCATTTTCTCTGAAACTGTCTTTGACTCATTTTCTCTGAAACTGTGTCTTTGTCTGTCTCATTTTCTCTAAAACTGGCTTTGTCTGACTCATTTTTTGAAACTTTTTTTTCTGTCTTATTTTCTCTAAAACTGTCTTTGTCTGACTCATTTTCTCTGAAACTGTGTTTCTCTGACTCATTTTCTCTGAAACTGTCTTTGTCTGACTCATTTTCTTGGAAACTGGCTTTGTCTGACTCATTTTCTTGGAAACTGGGTTTGTCTGACTCATTTTCTCTGAAACTGATTTTGTCTGACTTGTTTTCTTCTAAACTGTCTTTGTCTGACTCATTTTCTTCGAAACTGTCTGACTCATTTTATTTGAAACTGTCTGACTCATTTTCTTGGAAACTAACTGTCTTTGTCTAACTCATTTTCTCTGAAACTGTCTTTGTCTGACTCATTTTCTTGGAAACTGGGTTTGTCTGACTCATTTTCTCTGAAACTGATTTTGTCTGACTTGTTTTCTTCTAAACTGTCTTTGTCTGACTCATTTTCTTCGAAACTGTCTGACTCATTTTCTTCTAAACTGACTTTGTCTGACTCATTTTCTTCGAAACTGTCTGACTCATTTTCTTCTAAACTGACTTTGTCTGACTCATTTTATTTGAAACTGTCTGACTCATTTTATTTGAAACTGTCTGACTCATTTTCTTGGAAACTAACTGTCTTTGTCTAACTCATTTTCTCTGAAACTGTCTTTGTCTGACTCATTTTCTTGGAAACTGGCTTTGTCTGACTCATTTTCTTGGAAACTGGGTTTGTCTGACTCATTTTCTCTGAAACTGATTTTGTCTGACTTGTTTTCTTCTAAACTGTCTTTGTCTGACTCATTTTCTTCGAAACTGTCTGACTCATTTTATTTGAAACTGTCTGACTCATTTTCTTGGAAACTAACTGTCTTTGTCTAACTCATTTTCTCTGAAACTGTCTTTGTCTGACTCATTTTCTTGGAAACTGGGTTTGTCTGACTCATTTTCTCTGAAACTGATTTTGTCTGACTTGTTTTCTTCTAAACTGTCTTTGTCTGACTCATTTTCTTCGAAACTGTCTGACTCATTTTCTTCTAAACTGACTTTGTCTGACTCATTTTCTTCGAAACTGTCTGACTCATTTTCTTCTAAACTGACTTTGTCTGACTCATTTTATTTGAAACTGTCTGACTCATTTTATTTGAAACTGTCTGACTCATTTTCTTGGAAACTAACTGTCTTTGTCTAACTCATTTTCTCTGAAACTGTCTTTGTCTGACTCATTTTCTTGGAAACTGGCTTTGTCTGACTCATTTTCTTGGAAACTGGGTTTGTCTGACTCATTTTCTCTGAAACTGATTTTGTCTGACTCATTTTATCTGAATCTGTCTTTGACTCATTTTATCTGAAACTGTTTTGACTCATTTTCTCTGAAACTGATTTTGTCTGACTCATTTTCTTCTAAACTGTCTTTGTCTGACTCATTTTCTTCGAAACTGTCTGACTCATTTTCTTCGAAACTGTCTGACTCATTTTCTTCGAAACTGTCTGACTCATTTTCTTCTAAACTGTCTTTGTCTGACTCATTTTCTTTGAAACTGTGTGTGTCTGACTCATTTTCTTGGAAACTGTGTGTGTCTGACTCATTTTCTTGGAAACTGTGTGTGTCTGACTCATTTTCTCTAAAATGGTGTGTGTCTGTCTGTCGCCCTTCAATCACCCCCTTCCCTGCTATTCAATTCAGCACCGACGAGTCAGCCACAGAATCAATTCTAAAGAGTCTGGAGACGATGGTGTCTCTATGCGGCCGCTTGGGCCTGACAACGCCTCGGGACGCTTTCATCACCGCCATGTGCAAAGCTTCTTTGCCTGCGGCCTACGCCCTGGCCGTGCTGAGCAGCGCCTCCGTTAGTCAGCATCATAAAGGTGAGAGTATATCTTCATCATTATTGTGGTGTACTTGTTGAGCTCATGTAGAATTTGTTGATTCCGGGCCGCTTTACATCCTGCCTGCGTGAGTGCGTGCTCAGGGATCAGCGGAATGGGCTTAACTGCTCGGCTCCCATTTGGCTGCCTAACTCTCTAGCTAAGGGGTTTTAGCCTAGTGCTAGAGCGTCAGATTCACGACTTGAAGGTCAGGGGTTCGATTCCCGATCCTACTGGAACAATATTTGTCCTTGATCAAGGATAGCTTACCTACTAGGTAGAGATTAGGTAGAGAGGTTGACTCAACTGACTAACTGAATAACTAACCGCCGGCATTGCTAATCTACTCTCTGCCTTGTCCAACTCCACATCAGGCTCTTCAGCCGGCCAGTCGTCGTCTTCCACGTTTGCTGCGGCAAATATTCAAGCAGCCACGGCGGGAGCCGCAGCCACAGCTTCGTCTGCGGCATTGGCTGCGGCTGATTTAACGCCGTCTCGCGAGTTCAACCAGGTTGTGGTGGTCGGCCCGGCCCTGCCCACGCCCGGCCTGAGCTCCGGTTCGGCCGCGGTCGAGCTCGGCAAAGTGCACCTGACTGCTAAGAATATGCAGTGCATGAGGGCCATATTGAGCGTGGCGCATTGTCATGGCGCTATACTGGGCACAGCTTGGCACCTGTTGCTGACCACACTGCAGCACCTGACCTGGGTTCTGGGCTTGAAACCGGTCTCTGGTGGCAGCCTGGTGCACGCTAAAGGTTCAGGCGAGAGCGGCACGGTGGTCACTACCGCTGTGGTAGCTGATCTCGCAGTGCTTTCTAGCATGCTGAGCAGGCTGTTTGAGAGCTCACAATTCCTGGACGATGTGGCTCTGCATCACCTGATATCGGCTCTGTGCAAGCTGTCTATGGAGGCTATGCAATTGGCCTCTGCTAATAAGGTATTTCAAGCTTTGTGATGTCTTCTTAAAAAAATTGCATTTGTTGTCTATGTTGCGTCTGGCATATTTATCGCCTGTAAGACTCTGATGGTATTATCTAGAATAGTCTATGGACTGGCTCAAGCCTCAAATTGTCTAGAATACTCTATGGACTGGCTCAAGCCTCAAATTGTCTAGAATACTCTATGGACTGGCTCAAGCCTCAAATTGTCCAGAATACTCTATGGACTGGCTCGAGCCTTAAATTGTCCAGAATAGTCTATGGACTGGCTCAAGCCTCAAATTGTCCAGAATAGTCTATGGACTGGCTCAAGCCTCAAATTGTCCAGAATAGTCTATGGACTGGCTCGAGCCTTAAATTGTCTAGAATAGTCTATGGACTGGCTCAAGCCTCAAATTGTCCAGAATAGTCTATGGACTGGCTCAAGCCTCAAATTGTCCAGAATAGTCTATGGACTGGCTCAAGCCTCAAATTGTCCAGAATAGTCTATGGACTGGCTCAAGCCTTAAATTGTCTAGAATAGTCTATGGACTGGCTCAAGCCTTAAATTGTCTAGAATAGTCTATGGACTGGCCCAAGCCTCAAATTGTCCAGAATAGTCTATGGACTGGCTCAAGCCTTAAATTGTCTAGAATAGTCTATGGACTGGCTCAAGCCTCAAATTGTCTAGAATACTCTATGGACTGGCTCGAGCCTTAAATTGTCTAGAATAGTCTATGGACTGGCTCAAGCCTCAAATTGTCCAGAATAGTCTATGGACTGGCTCAAGCCTCAAATTGTCCAGAATAGTCTATGGACTGGCTCAAGCCTCAAATTGTCCAGAATACTCTATGGACTGGCTCGAGCCTTAAATTGTCCAGAATAGTCTATGGACTGGCTCAAGCCTCAAATTGTCCAGAATAGTCTATGGACTGGCTCAAGCCTCAAATTGTCCAGAATACTCTATGGACTGGCTCGAGCCTTAAATTGTCCAGAATAGTCTATGGACTGGCTCAAGCCTCAAATTGTCCAGAATAGTCTATGGACTGGCTCAAGCCTCAAATTGTCCAGAATAGTCTATGGACTGGCTCGAGCCTTAAATTGTCTAGAATAGTCTATGGACTGGCTCAAGCCTCAAATTGTCCAGAATAGTCTATGGACTGGCTCAAGCCTCAAATTGTCCAGAATAGTCTATGGACTGGCTCAAGCCTCAAATTGTCCAGAATAGTCTATGGACTGGCTCAAGCCTTAAATTGTCTAGAATAGTCTATGGACTGGCTCAAGCCTTAAATTGTCTAGAATAGTCTATGGACTGGCCCAAGCCTCAAATTGTCCAGAATAGTCTATGGACTGGCTCAAGCCTTAAATTGTCTAGAATAGTCTATGGACTGGCTCAAGCCTCAAATTGTCTAGAATACTCTATGGACTGGCTCGAGCCTTAAATTGTCTAGAATAGTCTATGGACTGGCTCAAGCCTCAAATTGTCCAGAATAGTCTATGGACTGGCTCAAGCCTCAAATTGTCCAGAATAGTCCATGGACTGGCTCAAGCCTCAAATTGTCCAGAATGCTCTATGGTTGACTCAAGCCTCATACTGCCTATAGTACTAGCTTTTCTAACTTTAATTGCCACATGAAATATTGCCACACGGAAAGCAATTAGAAAATTTATGACATCAAAATCGGATCATAAATAATCATGGTTTTACCGATTCGGCGCTAAGTGTGTGCGATGTGGGACTCTACGTAAATGCCATCACGTGAATTGATAAATTTTCCATTTAGATTAATCTCCAACTGCCTAATGATATTAGACGTAGCTTACAGCAGTTCCGCAAATTGAGCAAGAGCAATCCACTTATTTCCATTTGTACAATGGAAATAAGTGGATGCAGCGAAATTCAATTCCTACCTACGGGCTATATATGGTTCGTTGCCTTTTCAGATATTTGTTTTTGATTTTTAATTGCCAATTTCTCCCGTTATCGAATCAAATAGATATTTGCTCTAGCTGCACGTCAACAGTAAATTGTCCCTTTTAATGCTGTTTATCTGAGGTTTTAACTTAATAAAATCCAATGTCACTGCATCACTTGTATGTGCCTGTGTGGCTATTCGCAAAGATTTTTTCCCAATATTTTATACGCTATATGTGTTCCGTTCGACCATAGACTACGTAACGGCAATTCCCCAGCTTATATACAAAATACCATCTGATTCCCTACCCTTAATGTACATGTACACCCTAGAGTTTTCTGCCCCCTCCCAATGTACACCCTATAATTCTCTACCCCCAATGTACAGTCTTGAATTCTCTACCCTCCCCCAATGTACAGACCCTTATATTTTCTGCCCCTAATTTACACCCTTAAATTGTCTATCCCCAATGTACATCGTTAGATTCTCTACCTTAAATGTACACTTCTAGCTGCGCATTTTATCAAGCAGCTTAAAGCCCAAACATCCAAAAATCTTTTAAAAGTCCAAGGAAGCTTAAGCATCGAATAGAATGCGTGGGCCGATTAATTGCCAGAGCATTGATGTAACTACAGCAGCACAAAGAACAGGCTTTGTGTAGCAATATCACTTTTGTTTCTATTCAGCCCTTTTTTCCTCACTGCCCCCACATTTATTCAAATTTGTCAATCCGATTTTGTAAAACCAAATATAGATGAGGAGGAAATTCTAATGACACTTCTGTTTCTCAAAAAGCTGCTTTTTAAAATTGAAATTAATTGGACAAACTACTATAGATTGAATGCGTATGTCCTAAGAGTGAACCACAAAAGTGGTGTGTCCACAAAAGCTTAAAGCAAATATCTAGGAATATAAAACACATTCCGTGTCCAGAGATATAAAACACACGTGTCCAGAGATATAAAACACACGTGTCCAGAGATATAAAACACACGTGTCCAGAGAAATAAAACACACGTGTCCAGAGATATAGAACACACGTGTCCAGAAATATAAAACACACGTGTCCAGATATATAAAACACACGTGTCCAGATATATAAAACACACGTGTCCAGAGATATAAAACACACGTGTCCAGAGATATAAAACACACGTGTCCAAAGATTTAAAATACGCGTGTCCAGAGATATAAAGCACACGTGTCTAGAGATATAAAACAAACATGTCCAGAGGTATAAAAAACACGTGTCCAGAGATTTAAAATACGCGTGTCCAGAGATATAAAACACGTGTCCAGAACAGTGTTTCGTAGTTCTGGAAAAGTAAAACACACGTTTGCAGACATACACAACAAACGTGTCCAGTGATCTAGAACACATGTGTCCGGAGATCTAAGACGTGTTCAGAACTCTCAAAGTCTTGTCCGGGGACCTAAGCCATTAGGAAATATGTGTCCTGATTTTTCGCTTTTTTATTTTGCTCATCAGTTTTTATGTATGATCAGCAGGATTCGGATCGAATGATGAGAAAACCTAAGGATCATAAAGCTAATAAAAGCGGATGTCGCATATCCCTTCTTTACAGTGTCATTGCAGATGTGCATAGGGAATCAGCAAAATTTTATCTTTGGCGTGTTGTCATGCGGGACTCGAATGTTTTCCCCACGTCTGGATTCCTTTCTGGATAATATACAAGCGTAATGAAAACATGACTAAAAGTAAAAAACTTTATATGTAAATGAATGAGTTCATATTTACCTTTATTTGCGCCATTTTATTTGAGATAGGGTTTCTGCTTTTTGAGTTGGGAATCTATTTCATTTAAGATGGGGTGCCATTTCATTTGAGTTGGGCTGCCGTTTCATTTAAGATAGGGTGCCATTTCATTTGAGTTGGGCTGCCGGTTTTATTTGAGATGGAGCGCCATTTTATTTGAGAGGATCATTATTATTTTCAATAACAATGCTTAGCTTCTGTGCGGCGTGTGACAAAAGTCAAGGTCAGACTAGGTCAGTCAAGGTCAGACTAGGTCAGTCAAGGTCAGACTAGGGCAGTCAAGGTCAGACTAGGGCAGTCAAGGTCAGACTAGGGCAGTCAAGGTCAGACTAGGGCAGTCAAGGTCAGACTAGGTCAGTCAAGGTCAGACTAGGTCAGTCAAGGTCAGACTAGGTCAGTCAAGGTCAGACTAGGGCAGTCAAGGTCAGACTAGGGCAGTCAAGGTCAGACTAGGGCAGTCAAGGTCAGACTAGGTCAGTCAAGGTCAGAATAGGGCAGTCAATGTCTTTATTGCTTTATTGACTAGGTCAGTCAAGGTCAAAGTCAAGGTCTTGATAACAGCTGGAACAGAGTCTCAGGAGTCACAAGGTGCGCCTCTGGACTGCGCCGCTAACCAAATCTGGCAGTTTGTCGAAACAAAATGGCGCTACAAGTCTCTTAGACGGTCGAAATAAAATCTTTCTAGAAAAATAATAAATGGTCTGTCCGGCAATGATGGGTGAACAGTTAATATTAATAACTGATAACAAATAATATCAGAACAACAAAACTGCCCTCCCCGTAGAAGACCTTTTGCGTCAGCAAAGCCTCTAATTCGAGAAAAAACAAAGAAAATGAAAAAAGGCAACAAAATTAGCTGTGGAAACAAGTAGAAGCCAATACGCCTATCTGCTATCAGCTCTAGTTGATTTTGTTTGTGCTGTCTGCCACAATAGCCGACACAGCGGCGTCATCTCAAGGATATCGGATGACTCAAAGAATTTCTACTGCAGCTATGCACTTTCAGCCTGACTTTCCCTCCCCATCTACCTTTCCCTCCCCTCTCACCCGTCATCTCTCAACCCCCTTTAATCTCTTTCTCCCATCTCATCTCTCTGCTTTATTCAATCATCTAATTTCTCTCCCTCTTATCTCTTTCCGTCTCTGCCTCTCCCTCTGATCTATCTCCCTCTCCTCCTCCTTCCCTTCTTCCCCCATCTCTCTGCCTCTAATCTCTCTCTCTCTCTCTCTCTCTCTCTCTCTCTCTCTCTCTCTCTCTCTCTCCCCTTAAACAGCTGTGTTACCGCGCCAGTGCTTCGTGATTTGGATTTGTGGACTCTTCCCTTTCTCTCTCTGTCCCTCTGTCCCTCTTTGTCTGTCTCTTTACTTCTTTACTTTTCGCCCTTAGGAAGCATTTTGTAATCTGAAAGTTTGGCAAGCATAGCTTAATTTATAGTGACTCTTTTCTCTTTGGTTGTCTTCGCACATTTACCGCGTCAGAAGCGCTTTTTTGGATTAGGGAGTAGAGTGATGCGTCCTGTCTCTCTGTTCCTTGATTTTTTTTCTCCGTTCTCATCTATCCAAAATCCAAAAATTTTCTGTTGAATACCGCGTGTCTCTGTGTTTAAAGTAAAATGTCATAGTGTACAGTGCATGCAGCTATGCTACATAGTATGCAACCGGCATCCCCCTCTAACACAGGAGCCTTCACTATTCGCCGTGGCCAAACTGCAAGAGACCGGCTTAGTGAATTTGAAACGCATGGAAGTACTGTGGAAGCCTGTAACGCATCACCTGCTTGAGGTAAGCAAATTTATTAATAATGTATGTACACATGTACTAGCTTTTTGTACTGTCAACAATTTGACTATAGTTTATACAGTCTCTCTCTGTTGCTTAAAGCTTTACATGGATATATATGCTCATGCAAAGTGTGCTCAGCTTAGTAAATAGCTAGCCAAACAATTGCTATGTCAGGCGGGCAGATGGCACTCAGTCGCCTATTCAGCAACTGTATGAGTTAGGCCCATTATTTTGAAAAAATGCATTCTTAAAACAGTCTGCAGTCTGCTTGTCAGTTTGTTGTTGACCCATTGATGGATAGAGTGCTGGGTCAACCATCTGTGAGCGATTTTGCGTCTTCAATATTTAACAGAGTCACTTTAAAGATTTGAAGAGACATTTTAAGTGGCACTAAATGACTTGCAGTGACTATAAGACGTTGAACTGTTATGAGAATTACCTCGTATAAGTGGTACTGGAGTTCATGTAATATAGCAGTTCCAGACTTTAAGTGACAATAAAGCTCGGTAGGGTGACAACATAGTCTCGGAGATCGGAGTGACAAAAAGAGTCTCAGAGTGACAGAAAAGGCCTTAGAGTGACATAATGAATCTCGGAGTGAAAAAAAGAGCTCGGGTGACACTAATAGGTTTGGGGTGATAGAAAGAGTTTCGAAGTGACACTAATAGTCATGGAGTGACACTAATAGTCTCGGAGTGACACTAATAGTCTTGGAGTGACACTAATAGTCTTGGAGTGACACTAATAGTCTCGGAGTGACACTAATAGTCTCGGAGTGACACTAATAGTCTTGGAGTAACACTAATAGTCTCGGAGTGACACTAATAGTCTCGGAGTGACACTAATAGTCTCGGAGTGACACTAATAGTCTCGGAGTGACACTAATAGTCTCGGAGTGACACTAATAGTCTCGGAGTGACACTAATAGTCTCGGAGTGACACTAATGATCTTGGAGTGACACTAATAGTCTCGGAGTGACACTCATAGTCTCGGAGTGACACTAGTAGTCTCTAAATGCCAAAAATGTCTCGGAGTGACACTAATGGTCTTTGAGTGACAGAATGAGTCTCGGAGTGACACTAATGGTCTTTGAGTGACAGAAAGAGTTTTAGGGTGAGATGAAAGAGTCTCAGACAGACAGAAGAAAAAGTCTTACAGTGACAGAATAAGTTTCAGAGTGACACTAACGTATTGGAGTGACACTAATCGTCTTGGAGTGATAGAAAAATGGTCGGAGTGACACTAATAGTCTCAGAGTAACATAAAGAGCTCGGGAGTGACATTAATACTCTTGGAGTGACAGAAAAAAGTCTTAAAGTGACAGAATGAGTCTCGGGGTGTCAGAAATAATTCGGAGTGACACTCACTAGTCTCAGAGTGCTAAAAGGAGTCTTAGAAATGTCTCGGAGTGATACTAATCGCTTCGTAGTGACAGAGTTTTAGACATGGCAAAAAATAGTCTAAGAAGTGACAGAATAAGCCATAGTTGGAAATTTAGAATGAGAGGACACTCGTATAGTTTTATTTGAGTTTTAGCTGGTAACCAAAACTGCTGTAATATAAACTTTAAAGTGTAAATGCTAGTTCTAGCGTAACTTATTAGATATGGGCAAGTTGGCTCTCGGCCTAATCAGCATATCCCTGAGCAGTCTTTGAGCTAATCAGGTTAAACTCTGAGAGATTTTAGCTAGCTATATTGCCTACAACCGCCGATAAGATCCGGTATCTCGTGACTTTAAAAATCTTCTCCCGCGATCCTATACGAGCTTGCCCTTTTCCGTGTCACGCATCTGTCTAAAGCTTTTTTTACCGCTTGCCGATGGTTTGTGTCTCTCTGACTATGTCCCATGCTTATATTGTGTTTATTATCACAGCTAAATATCCAATTTAAGACTATACTTGTCTCCTAGTGTCTCTTAGATCTTATTCCAATTATTAACACTTTTTTCTGTTTTAGATGCTTTTAGATGCTATTTGCTTATTGATCGCTGGTTTCTTTCTCATCAGCTCTCTTCTGTTCTCTCTCATCTTCTCCTCTCTTCCCCTTCTCTCTCCTCTCCACTCTCCTCTCTCCCCTTTATCTTCTCTCCTCTCTCATATCTCCCCTATTATCTCATCTTATCTACTCTCTCCTCTCCCACACTTTATCTCCTCTCTCCCCTTTTATCCCCTCTTTCCCCTCTTCTCTCTCCCTTTTTATCTCCTCTCTATCTCCTCTCCCGCTTTATCTCCTCTTCCCCTTTATCTCCTCTCTCCCATCTCCTCTCTCTCTTTTATCTCCTCTCCTCTCCCACGCTTTATCTCTCTACCCTTTTATCTCATCTGTCCCCTCTCCTCTCTCCCATTTTATCTCCTCTCCTCTGCCCCCTCTCCCCTTTTATCTCCTCTCTCTCTCACCTATCCGATTTCCCCATTTCTCCTCTCCGTCTCCCCTCTCCTCTTCCCTTATGTCTCCTCCCCTCTCTCCCCTTTTTTCCCTAGCCTCTCCTCCTTTTCTCTTATCTCATCCCTCTCTTTTCTCCCCTCCCTCTTCTCTTCCTTCTCTCCTTTTTTCTCCTATCTCCCACATCTACTCTGTCCTCTCCTCTCTTCCTCTCTTAAACTGTATGCATACTTTATTATGAATGTTGCATTAGAAGCAGTTAAAATATGTGTAGCACTTTGGAATCTTCTCCTCTCCGGTGAAATACATACGCTCGTATATTGTAATATTTGCTGTATAGTATGAATAAGGAATGTTTTTATATTAACAGCAATGTCGAGTGCCAACCGTGCTGTTTCTGCATCGCACCTAGTCCATCAGGGGCCGGGCCAGCATAGCAGAGCACTAAAAGCGCGCCCAGATGATCTTCTTTAGCATCCGTCACCAATTTTCCCTTCCCTAATTGATGTGGATGGCATTTATGTGTGCGCGCGAAGGGCAATGCGGGTGAGTTCCAGTTGAGGTTTGTGGTGGTAAACGAAAGGCCGACCCGTTTTAGAGGCCGATCTTGTGTGTTATAAACAATCTGTGTATGGCATGCGTGCTCCTAGTTGTTAGGAAACAAAGTGCACCCGCCATGAGAGAAGAGTGGCCTGCTTTCTCTCTTCTGTGCCTTCTCTTCCCCCCCACTCTCCCACTGCCCCCCCCCCAGTTTCCGGCATTAATCTGTGTCGCAACGATCAGTTACTAACCTCTAGAGGCCCTCCGTCTCCGCCAGAGGCAGAGGCTGAGCAGAAATATATAACGGAGAGCGATCCTTTTTAGACGAATCACTCTATTTATCTATCTATCTGTTAGATAAGAGATTTATAGTCATGCATCAATCCATATATAACTATCGATCTTGCTTAGCAATGATAGTCCCATTGGCTTGTGTCGTTTATTCTACTCGTTATTCAATCTTCGATTTTCTGTTCAATCTGTTTTTGGCTCTGCAATGGAGATTCCATCTAGTGGAAGTTAAATGGTCAGACGCAAAATTTGTGCCAAATTTGTGCAAAAATATTGCGGTCAAGGTCTGATATCTCGTGGGGGGTTTGATTAGTTAGATTAGACAGTCAGGACCGCCGTACACCCTGTCGCTTGTATTGATATGTTCTCACGAGTCAGCGGAATGGGATGCCAGCAGGGTGCCCGCAACCCTCCTGCGAATATTTGTTTGTTTATATGCTGGGATATGTCTCTTTCCTGTTTGCATGTCTGCCTGTCTGTTAGAGTGTCTGTCTGTCTGTCTGTATGTCTGTCTGTCTGTCTGTCTGTCTGTCTGTCTGTCTGTCTGTCTGTCTGTCTGTCTGGCTGTGTCTGTCTGTCTGTCTGTCTGGCTGTGTCTGTCTGTCTGTCTGACAGTCTGTCTGTCTGTCTGTCTTCGTGTCTGTCTGTCTGTCTGTCTGCCTGTCTGTCTGTTTGTCTGTCTGTCTGTGTGTCTGTCTGTCTGACAGTCTGTCTGTCCATCTGTCTGTCTGTCTGCCTGCCTGTCCGTCTGTCTGTCTGTCTGTCTGTGTGTCTGTCTATCTGTCTGTCTATCTGTCTGTCTGTCTGTCTGTCTGTCTGTCTGTCTGTCTGTCTGTCTGTCTGTCTGTCTGTCTGTTAAGATTTCTAAAAGGCAATGCGTTTCAGAGAAAAACTTACCCGAAAATATGTCTTTAATAATACTGTTAAGTTTTTTGTTTTCATGATTTTGTTTAAAGAGGCGCGCGCTTTTGCATTCGCAACTCTGCAGGCTTACTTTATCTCCGTCTGTATATTGTGCTTCAATTTAGATAATACGAGTTTTATTTTCGCAAGTTTACAAGTTTACAAGAAGAAGAATAGCTTAGGTTTCGCAGAAAGTTTAGTCAACAATTACTCTAATAAATATGCTTAATAAGTTATTTTGATAAAGTTTCGTTGGTAATAAATATTTAGCTCTGTTATTAATCTGTACGTCTGTACAGCAGTAGATCTGTACGTCTGTACAGCAGAAGATCTGTACGTCTGTACAGCAGTAGATCTGTACGTCTGTACAGCAGTAGATCTGTACGTCTGTACAGCAGTAGATCTGTACGTCTGTACAGCAGTAGATCTGTACGTCTGTACAGCAGTAGATCTGTACGTCTGTACAGCAGTAGATCTGTACCTCTCGATGATAGACGACAGAACAAATTAATTATTGATTTATGTCCGGGTTATTCAATAAATTCATACAATCGGCGTGACAGTCTCTGTTGCCGTCTTCTGCGGAACAACGTTGTCGTTTAGTACGCAGTCTCCTCCGCCGCTGTCGCCTCCGTTCCTTTTGTTATTGTTGCTAATATTAGCAACACTCGGTGTCACCTGTTTCCTATTGGCCGCCACTATATCAAGGTAGTTCACTTGCTTCTGTTGCATTGGCTGCGGCTGCTGCTGCTGGTGTCCGTGCAGTTGCAGAAGAAGCTGCTGCTGCTTCCTGTGCCGGTTCTCTTGCCGCAATTTCCTAGCATCGGCCACGCATTTTGGCGCAAATGTAGATACGAAAGTTTCGCGAAATTGCGAACTCATGCCGTAGAGCCAGAAGATGTTAGTAGCGGAATTCAGTATGACCAGAATGTCCATGAGGTTGCCAAGTTGGAAATAGATCACCTTGAATATGCAGTCGTCCATTGCTGCGCCTAGATTGAGGCAGCCTTGAGGAAATTCCGTCACGGTGAAGCTGAACACTACAGCGACTAGTAGAATTGTTCGCCTAGTGTGCTCGCGCAGATTTCTGGCCTCCTTGCAGCGAACTCGGTCAGCTTTGAGTCTTTTTCGTCGGATTCGTACCTGCATTTTAATTTATGAGTGATTGTTATCTTAATGAGCTGTAATCGTTAGAACTGATATTATTATTTACACGGTAAATATCTAAGATAAACTGAGGTCTTTATTTTAGGTAATACAGTGTACATGTGGTTAGGAGAGGGCGTAGCTTAGTGATGTACCAGCGGCCCAGGCTCGATTCCAAGTGCAGTCGCATTAATTTGGGGCTAAATTGGAGTCTCGGCTTGGCTCTGTTCGTGCAATTAACACCCAGCTTAAGGGCCAACCCCCAAAGCACAGTAAAGTGTACATGCCTAACGATAAATAAAGTTAGGGCCGCTGTACACTCCTGTGTGAGTGTGTGCCTGTGCGTTTGACTGCGTACGTATTCGCACGCTTGTGTGCCTGCTCAGGGGAGCCGGCTGAGTGGGCAGTGATGCCTCTCGCCGGTTGTGTGACAATGTCTATGTATGTTTAAGGGCTGTTTTACATGTACCGGTGTACAATAAGAAGCGACATTTTAAATTAGAAATACAGCTAATCAGAATTGAACAATACGAAGTAAACAAAGTATCAATGAGTAGCATGCATTGTTCTGCAGTCAAATTTTACGAATCCAGAACAGCTTTAATTAAAATAACATACAGCTGTTTCCCTGGCAACTGTGTGTAAATCTCTGATTCTTCTATTTCCAGATGCATACCATCAGTTCTTGTTATTGTCACAAACAGAAGAGCTCGTTATATGGCGTTAATACCCTATCTAATGCTAAGCGGTTCGTTTGATCTTTGATGAAAGATGCAAAGACAGGAAATATGTTTGTACATCTCTGTGCATTTACATATAGCTGGTTGTTTGTAATTGACAGTGGTGTAGCACGCCTGTTTTATTCTAAACTGCAGGCGATGTCTTTATCGAAGACGGGATTAGCCAAAACTAACGACATTTTACGAGCTCGTAATAGTTTTCTCACATATGTCAGCCTGCTTGTCAACAACTGTCGTAGTTGTTTTTCTTTTCTTTTTCTATATGATTTATTATTGTGGAAAACTTACCAAGACCTGTACTTTATCTGATGATTGTCGCGGTCTATTTAGTACAGGGGTCGGCAAACCCCGGCCTGTGGGCCACATGCAGCCTCCGAAGCCTCTCTATTCAGGGTTTGTCTCTTCTCAGTGCTCTTCTCTCTCATCTCCTCTCCCTCTCTCTCTCCCTCTCTCCTCTCCTTTCTCCTATCTTTGTCGTCTCCTATTTCAAGTCTCCTCTCATCTCTCTTTTTCCTTTATTCCATCGCCTCTCGCTTTCTCTTATTTTCTTTCTCTCTTCTCTATTCCATCTCATTTCTCCTCTTATCTGGCTGCAGTCATGCTCTAGGTTCTATATCTGGCCCTTGAGGTGCTCACGCCTCACCTACTGAGTATAGATTGTAAGTCCATGCATGAATTACAGCCTAAAGTACGAGCTATTTGACGGATGCAATCAGAATGCTCATGGTAGTGCAGTTGCTAATTGTATCAAATATCAATCAATATTGCACTACTAACCTGTCTGAGCGCGTACAATAGCATTCCACTGAAGATGCAGATTAACAGGGAGCTAAACATCTTGACAAATATGCCATAGATGTACATGTTGAGCTTCTCGATCTTCAACCGTTTAACCCAATCGTAGACATCGAACCACCAGCTATCGGTGTTTTTGCTCTGCTTCAACTTGAAGCTCATCGAGTTAGGCAGTGTAGCCAGCACAGACACAACCACTATGCCAATTAGGCAGTACTTTGTCCTCTTCATGCTGCACCAAGTCGGTCCTTCGGTTGGAAAGTACACTGCTATAAATCGAAAGAAAGCCAGAGCCACCGTGAACAGCGTTGCAATCACGTGACCGATGATAGTAATAACATTGTGCGCAAGAATTAGTAGCATGGCCAATTTGGAGTGTATAGCGTCTGGTATTGGTTCGCTAATTATGTACATGTAGATAGCGTAATAAGCGTAAGTTGTCATCTTGATAGTGTCGCAAACGCTAATCCCAGTTAGAATGACGTTGAACGGATTTCGCATCGTCTTTCGAGTCAGTACGACGCACATAATGATGTTTAGCATGATGCCAACAATGCAGATGCTGCTGCTTAAATAGCCGTGCACTCTGCCGCTGAGCCTCTGGTCTAGATAGTAAATCAAACTGAAGTTGTATCTGCTGCAGTTGCTTGTCGGCACCCAGCTGCCATTGTCCGTCTCCGGTTGCGACATGGCCAAGTTTATTTGTAGCAGGCAATGTTCTCTTTTTCTTAGGCGGCTCTGCCTGTTTACTCGGCTTTTCTGTTTCTGTGTGAAGGAAATTCGAGTTTTGTCGTCGTGAGTTGATGCTCTCATATATGCTGATAGCATTCCTCTGAGGAGAAGTGTAGAAGTGAAATATATGCTTTCATCCGGCTGCCTAATTGGTTCTCGGTGGGGCGTCCACAGCTCGTCTCTGATTGGCTGGCTGTGCCAGTGTGTCACGCGCGGCGAGGACTCTCTGAACGACAAGGAAAAAAATAATATGGAGAGAGGCTTTCGGTGCCGCTTCTGGTTGTTTCACCACGCAAATCTCTTTGGCTGACTAGTACTAGTCAACCTGGATGGCTGAAGTCTTGCTTTGTATCTTGCAGTTTCTTGCTCTCATTCTTACTGCTCTTCCCTTTTTGCCTTTCATCTATGTGCGTGTTTCTGCACTCGTTTAGCTCGTTGTACATAGCCAGGTGGGGTTAGCGCCCTAGGTCGGCCTGACACTTGAACAGAAGCCATATATTAATTGCTAGAACTTTTGCATCACGTATGTATGAATTCTCTGCCGGCTTTCTTTAGCCCTTTTTCTTTTCTCATTCCCATTTTCGCTTCGTTTTATCTTTAGGAGAGCGTTTAGTACTTGGCAAGATGCCATTTTCCTGTTTGTTGTGAGCTCTAAGAAACTGATTTTTATTTGTTAACAAATTATTAAATATTTATTTGCAAGCCATCTGAACAAAAGCAGACACGTGTCTTAAGACGGTGTCTTAAGTTGGCTATATCCCAACGCTCTATGCGAGCACTGAGACTCGAGACTCAGCACTTCAAGTCCCACTGCTTGCCAAACTCACTGTCGCACTAACGAGCAGGCCCTGGTGACAATGGTCTAAACTGAACCCGAAGGAACAGAAGCAGGGTCACTAGTCACAATTTGCGGTTGCTGGCATTTTGTCGCTCTAAACGGTCTCACAAGTGCAAATCCCTTAGATATTTGGCTTGGAGGGCAGGGGCAACGGGCGGTGGGAAAGCTGCACGCAAAAGTGAGGTGGGGCGTAAGCTGCAGGGTAAGAGAAACGGTGGGATGGGGCTGAGGGAGAGAGATGATTGGCTGCGGCCGAGCTGGACACAGTGGGGGGGGGGTAGAAAACTAGGATGGCTGGCGACAAGCGAGCAGCCAATCAGCGCGGGGGAGGATAAAGCATCATTGGGGGCGGCTAAAGTACAGTTCCGGGCCAATACATTAGATCATCACAACAACTACTCGTAAAGTGTCATCCGGTTGAATATAAAGGAATATTTTTTTCAACATGGTTAGCAACGCATTGAATTAACTGTGTTGCTTTCGCAACAACTAGACTGGTTTTACAGTCAACGAATAACTGTTCAGCTTGTAAAAATACTGGAATGCCAAGCTGTTGCAGGAAAAAACTGCTTTCATCTGAATGCAGTTTGTGCTGACTTATGACGCTAAAGCTATTTGTACTTGTGCCTTACCATTTTGTATCTTCTTTGCAGTGGAACCAGGGCAGTTCTTGAAAAAGGCAGCAAAATATCGGAATGGTCTTGTCCTTGCTGGTGGACATTGTTTAAAAATGTCAAACTAGATGTAGTGCGCATTCTTTTAGTATCTCCATCTGTCTTTGCACTAGATAGATACTACTTCGACTGTACTTTAATGTCTAGCTGTGATTGTCACCTCTAGCTGTGATTGTAATCTCTAGCTTTGATTGTCACCTCTAGCTGTGATTGTAATCTCTAGCTTTGATTGTCACCTCTAGCTATGATTGTCACCTCTAGCTATGATTGTCACCTCTAGCTGTGATTGTCACCTCTAGCTGTGATTGTCACCTCTAGCTGTGATTGTCACCTCTAGCTGTGTTTGTAATCTCTAGCTGTGATTGTCACCTCTAGCTGTGATTGTCACCTCTAGCTGTGATTGTCACCTCTAGCTGTGTTTGTAATCTCTAGCTGTGATTGTCACCTCTAGCTGTGATTGTAATCTCTAGCTGTGATTGTCACCTCTAGCTGTGATTGTCACCTCTAGCTGTGATTGTAATCTCTAGCTTTGATTGTCACCTCTAGCTGTGATTGTCACCTCTAGCTGTGATTGTCACCTCTAGCTGTGTTTGTAATCTCTAGCTGTGATTGTCACCTCTAGCTGTGTTTGTAATCTCTAGCTGTGATTGTCACCTCTAGCTGTGATTGTCACCTCTAGCTGTGATTGTCACCTCTAGCTGTGTTTGTAATCTCTAGCTGTGATTGTCACCTCTAGCTGTGATTGTCACCTCTAGCTGTAATTGTCACCTCTAGCTGTGTTTGTAATCTCTAGCTGTGATTGTCACCTCTAGCTGTGATTGTCACCTCTAGCTGTGATTGTCACCTCTAGCTGTGATTGTAATCTCTAGCTGTGATTGTCACCTCTAGCTGTGATTGTAATCTCTAGCTGTGGTTGTTATCTCTAGCTGTGTTTGTAATCTCTAGCTGTAGTTGTAATCTCTAGCTGTGTTTGTAATCTCTAGCTGTGATTGTCACCTCTAGCTGTGATTGTCACCTCTAGCTGTGATTGTCACCTCTAGCTGTGTTTGTAATCTCTAGCTGTGATTGTCACCTCTAGCTGTGATTGTCACCTCTAGCTGTGATTGTCACCTCTAGCTGTGTTTGTAATCTCTAGCTGTGATTGTCACCTCTAGCTGTGATTGTAATCTCTAGCTGTGATTGTCACCTCTAGCTTTGATTGTCACCTCTAGCTGTGATTGTAATCTCTAGCTTTGATTGTCACCTCTAGCTGTGATTGTCACCTCTAGCTGTGATTGTCACCTCTAGCTGTGTTTGTAATCTCTAGCTGTGATTGTCACCTCTAGCTGTGTTTGTAATCTCTAGCTGTGATTGTCACCTCTAGCTGTGATTGTCACCTCTAGCTGTAATTGTCACCTCTAGCTGTGTTTGTAATCTCTAGCTGTGATTGTCACCTCTAGCTGTGATTGTCACCTCTAGCTGTGATTGTCACCTCTAGCTGTGTTTGTAATCTCTAGCTGTGATTGTCACCTCTAGCTGTGATTGTCACCTCTAGCTGTGATTGTCACCTCTAGCTGTGTTTGTAATCTCTAGCTGTGATTGTCACCTCTAGCTGTGATTGTAATCTCTAGCTGTGATTGTCACCTCTAGCTGTGATTGTCACCTCTAGCTGTGATTGTAATCTCTAGCTTTGATTGTCACCTCTAGCTGTGATTGTCACCTCTAGCTGTGATTGTCACCTCTAGCTGTGTTTGTAATCTCTAGCTGTGATTGTCACCTCTAGCTGTGTTTGTAATCTCTAGCTGTGATTGTCACCTCTAGCTGTGATTGTCACCTCTAGCTGTGATTGTCACCTCTAGCTTTGATTGTCACCTCTAGCTGTGATTGTAATCTCTAGCTGTGATTGTCACCTCTAGCTGTAATTGTCACCTCTAGCTGTGTTTGTAATCTCTAGCTGTGATTGTCACCTCTAGCTGTGATTGTCACCTCTAGCTGTGATTGTCACCTCTAGCTGTGATTGTAATCTCTAGCTGTGATTGTCACCTCTAGCTGTGATTGTAATCTCTAGCTGTGTTTGTAATCTCTAGCCGTGGTTGTACTGTGGTTATATTGTAATCCCTAGCTATGCTTGTAATCTCTAGATGGGATTGTAATCTCTTGCTGTGGTTGTATTGTAATCCCTAACTATGATTGTAATCCCTAGATGTGATTGTAATCCCTAGCTATAATTGTAATCTCTAGCTGTGTTTGTAATCTCTAGCTGTGTTTGTAATCTCTAGCTGTGGTTGTATTGTAATCTCTAGCTGTGAGTGTAATTAATCTCTTGCTATGATTGTAATCTCTAGCTATGCTTGTAATCTCTAGCTGTGGTTGTAATCTCTAGCTGCGGTTGTATTGTAATCTCTAGCTGTGAGTGTAATTAATCTCTTGCTATGATTGTAATCTCTAGCTGTGATTGTACTGTGGTTATATTGTAATCCCTAGCTATGCTTGTAATCTCTAGATGGGATTGTAATCTCTTGCTGTGGTTGTATTGTAATCCCTAACTATGATTGTAATACCTAGCTATGATTGTAATCCCTAGCTATGATTGTAATCTCTAGCTGTGGTTGTATTCTCTAGCTGTGGTTGTTATCTCTAGCTGTGTTTGTAATCTCTAGCTGTAGTTGTAATCTCTAGCTATGATTGTAATCCCTAGCTATGATTGTAATCCCTAGCTATGATTGTAATCCCTAGCTATGATTCTAATCTCTAGCTGTGGTTGTAATCTCTAGCTGTGGTTGTTATCTCTAGCTGTGTTTGTAATCTCTAGCTGTAGTTGTAATCTCTAGCTGTAGTTGTAATCTCTAGCTGCGGTTGTAATCTCTAGCTGTGTTTGTAATCTCTAGCTGCGGTTGTAATCTCTAGCTGTAGTTGTAATCTCTAGCTGTAGTTGTAATCTCTAGCTGTGTTTGTAATCTCTAGCTGTAGTTGTAATCTCTAGCTGTAGTTGTAATCTCTAGCTGTGTTTGTAATCTCTAGCTGCGGTTGTAATCTCTAGCTGTAGTTGTAATCTCTAGCTGTAGTTGTAATCTCTAGCTGTGTTTGTAATCTCTAGCTGCGGTTGTAATCTCTAGCTGTGTTTGTAATCTCTAGCTGCGGTTGTAATCTCTAGCTGTAGTTGTAATCTCTAGCTGTAGTTGTAATCTCTAGCTGTGTTTGTAATCTCTAGCTGTGGTTGTAATCTCTAGCTGTGTTTGTAATATCTTCAAAATTCCTAATAGTTAAAATTATGATAACGCTTTTCAATATATTGTTTATGACAAATTCAAAGAATGACCAACACTAGAAGTTAATCCATAAGTTTAATCGTCTTCTGAAAAAAAAATTTACCTGCTAAAATCGTTTCATTCGTTTCACTCTTCGGCCTCAGTCAGTGCTTACTGATTAACCCGAAAATTTGCTTTCAAATAAAGCTTCTTGTCCATGCAATTTCATTTTAGCGAGAAGGAAGTCCCGAGAGATGTTCAGGCTGGGAGAGTAGACAGGATTATCAGGGTCCCCCCCCCAGCCAGGATTGGCGGCGCTCTCTGATTCAGGTTCTCACGGCCACAAAATGTCGAGCAGCTTTTCATCTCTAGGAGGCAGTTTTTTTTCTCTTTAATTTCCCCGCCCACTCGTCGTTGGTTCATCCGTCAGGCGGGGCATGCTGGAAATTGGAAAAATGTCAGCTCGCTGTTAGTCGCTTCTCTCTAAATCCCCCATGTGAAGAGCTCAAAGGAGAGTATGGCTGCCGTTATGTGGAATTCCGCTTTCCCTGCTCTCTTTGGCCTCAGTTGACTTTTTATAAAAAGTTTTCTCCCTCAATACTGGCTTTCTTTAGCTGGACTATGCAGTAATAGAATCCAGCAATAGAGGACCGGAGCAGTTCGCGGCCCAGGGAGTTGTCACCATGAGGGCCAGCCCCCAAGGCACAGAGAGGTGTACATGCCTGACCGATTAGAAAGTCAGAGGCCCGATGTACACCCTGTGTGAGCTTCTGTATGAGTGCGTGTCTGTGTACGGTATTGGCGCGCTGGTTGTGAAATGATTTAGTCGAAGGCAGAACAGAAAAAAACCAAACAGAAATTCTTGTCGCGCTTGCAGACGAAATGATTTCGGTTTAGCAGTCAATTTGTGGCAGTCAAATTATTCAGATTTATGCATTGTATTAAGCCTCAGGAAAAATTAAGACTTAATTGGAAATTATTCTGTGTAACTTTAATTTCCGCTTTTAATTTTCTTGTCAAATCCCTTCTAATTTTTATTTAGCTTTTTTAGCCTGCTTAAAAGCGATTTAAAAAAGCAAATTAGGCAGAAAATGTTTTCTTCTTCTTTGAGAGATTTTAGGCTTGATTGGATCGGATGTGCGTTGGTTTAGCAGAGTCCGGAACACATTCTCTTTGAAGGCATTATTTTTAGAGAACGATTGAACTGTTCTGAACGCCGCCATACATGTTCACAGGGCTAATGGCCTTCAGTTTAGTTTTGGGACGAGCCGGAAGTCTGAATATTAATTAAAATTAAAACTACACTCGCCTTGCGTCAGAACAATATAATTTTGAACGATTTTCACAAAAAAATAGATGCGCTGTCTTTAATGTATGCACAGTGAAAGTTTGAGAAATCAGTAGATCCAAAATCGCAGACTGACTTTTATAATACCACCCCCTACAATAAATCTCATTCTAATTTCATAAATAAATTGGCATACATACATCAGAGTAGTAATAGAAAATTAGACTTAACGCCATCGGGCTTTAAAATCGAATTAAAACAAACAGTTAATAATTCAAATATATGCAAAAAATAATTTTGCAAAAATACAATTAGAGAAACAAAATTTACGAGCGTACTAACCTTAGCTATTGTTTTACTCGTTATGTTTCTCTGTTGCAATCCAAATTGTTAGCTCCTCTTTGAAATTCCGAAGTTGCTTTTGAAACAAAGCAACCGAATGCACGCTTCGTGAACG
>NIVC01000419.1:244065-299065 GCA_002269645.1 Macrostomum lignano | reverse complement strand
AGGTGAGATTATCTGTTAACAGCATCAGTGCCTGACTGTACAGGTGAGATTATCTGTTAACAGCTCAGTGCCTGAGTGTACAGGTGAGATTATCTGTTAACAGCATCAGTGCCTGAGTGTACAGGTGAGATTATCTGTTAACAGCATCAGTTTCTGAGTGTACAGGTTAGATTATCTGTTAACAGCATCAGTGCCTGAGTGTGCAGGTGAGATTATCTGTTAACAGCATCAGTGCCTGAGTGTACAGGTTAGATTATCTGTTAACAGCATCAGTGCCTGAGTGTGCAGGTGATATTATCTGTTTACAGCTCAGTGCCTGACTGTACAGGTGAGATTATCTGTTAACAGCAGCAGTGCCTGAGTGTACAGGTGAGATTATCTGTTAACAGCATCAGTGTCTGAGTGTACAGGTGAGATTACCTGTTAACAGCATCAGTGCCTGAGTCTTACCTACTTTACGAGGATTTTCTTTTTTTGAAAGTTAATCAAAGGACTGAGTGAAGCGGGCGAGTAGAATTCAATTCATGAGCTCATATTTCGCAGCTGGTTATAATGGCCGCATAGAAATTCACATTATAATGGTATAGAAATTATGCTCCAGTCGCTTAGTGATTGATTGAGTTAAGGACTGACTTGGGCCAGTGCGGGTGGTCATCGCCTTTAGTGATAACTCTAAATTAATTTATATATATATCGGTCGTATTGACTGAGTCTTTATATTAATTTTCACGGCCTAGGCAATTCCATTATAAAAGGCTTCACAGTTACCCCAGCTGTTTATGAATAGTGACTCGATGATGAGTAGCTGAGAAGGTGGGTAGGTTTTACATTTATTCAGGCTGCAATTCATATGCTAATGAAACTTTTCCTCTATCTAGTCTGTCATGGGATCTGTCCTCTCTCTCCGGATGGATGTTATCAAATGATCTATTATCACTATATCACCGATAAGGGCGGCGACATCGTTCCACAACACAGCCATACGCAGCGCAGAGCATCATCTCCAGTATCTCCCTTTCTTACAGCTTGATTTCAAGCAGATTTTCACTGAACTGAACTTTATTGAACCTCGTCAATCAACTCTGTTTCAGCGCGTCTGTCGCCATCAATCTCTACTCTCTTTTCTGTGTAGCCAGCAGCTAGTTAGCTTAGAGCTGGCTGAGTTGGAATTTCCGGCATTAAAAAACTATGCAGTATTGTTAGGCGTCTCGGTTAAAGTATCCGCATGCGGTAACTTTCTATAAAAGTAGTTGCCAAGTGCTTGCTCACCGGGGCTTTCATACTTAGAGCACTGGTTTTCACTCTCTAATGTAATGACGATCATCTCGTTTGTACTTCTGGCTAGGCTAGATATCGAAAAAATAGGCTCGATATAAGAAAACTGAGATCGGAAGAGGCCAGATGAAAGGTTGGTAGGTAAGCGGAGGGGAAAGTCCGGTGAGATAGGGTCAGTTCAGTAGCATTAGTAGTAGTAGTAGTACTAGCAGTAGTAGTAGTAATAATATTATTAGTAGTATTAGTAGTATTAGTAGCAGCAGTAGTAGTAGTAGTAGTAGTAGTAATATTAATAGTCGTAGTAGTACTAGCAGTAGTAGTAGTAGTAGTAATATTAATAGTAGTAGTAGTAGCAGTAGTAGTAGCAGTAGTAATATTAATAGTAGTAGTAGTAGCAGTAGTAGTAGTAGTAGTAATATTAATAGTAGTAGTAGTAGCAGTACTAGCAGTAGTAGTAGTAGTAGTAGTAGTAATATTAATAGTCGTAGTAGTAGTAGTAGCAGTAGTAGTAGTAGTAGTAATATTAATAGTCGTAGTAGTAGTAGTAGCAGCAGTAGTAGTAGTAGTAGTAATATTAATAGTCGTAGTAGTAGTACTAGCAGTAGTAGTAATATTAAGTCGTAGTAGTAGTACTAGCAGTAGTAGTAGTAGTAGTAGTAGTAGTAATATTAATAGTAGTAGTAGTAGTAGTAGTAGTAGTAGTAGTAGTAGTAATATTAATAGTCGTAGTAGTAGTAGTAGTTGCAGTAGTAGTAGTAGTAGCAGTAGTAGTAGTAGTAGTAGTAGTAGTAGTAGTAGTAGTAGTAGTAGTAGTAATATTAATAGTCGTAGTAGTAGTAGCAGTAGTATTTTTAATAGTAATAGTAGTAGTAGTAGTAATATTAATAATAAGGATGGGAGAAAAAGAGATGCAGGGAAGGTGAGATATGAAGCGAGAGAAAGTGAGAAAAAGGGATGTAGGAGGAAGTGAGATAAGCTACAGTTAAGGTGAGATAAAGCTGTGGGGTAAGGTAAGGTCATAGGTTATTATGCAGGGTGATATGAAAGGGCGATGAGGCAGGTTAATTAGTGCAAAATACTTTAAATACTGCTCACCCATTGCTCCATGTCAGCAGCTAGAAGATAAGAATTTTTTAAAAGTTTTTTTACTTACAGTCACGCAACAACTAGGATGATTAGAACTTCATAATTTGCAAAGGATCTGCTTTTCCAATTAACGTTCGACTTGGCCTCCTTATTCTTGACTTTTTGTGTACTTTCCTAGTTAACTTCGGTCTTGTCGCATAAAGTATGCAAGCGTTCGGTTTTGATACTTTTGTCGATTAATCAAACCAAATTGCTGTCCGAACACCGCACGCAATTTATTTTACAATCAGATATTAATCCAATTCAGAATTTGCTTTTGTTAATACAGACATCAATCAATTTGAGCGAGTGTTAGGGAGTGGGAAGTGTGTTTAACTTGACTTTTCGTCTGTATGCTTCAAAGATTTTTTGTAAATTATTATTGCGTGAAATTTAATTTGTGCGTGATCTCTCTGAGACAGTTTTCATTTGTAACTTTTGTGTAATTTAGTGACAACACCGGTACGAAAGCTGTCATTTACAGTAGTATCACCGGTTACCACAGGTGTCATTCATAGTAGCATCACTGGTTACCGCAGGTGTCATTCATAGTAGCATCACCGGGTACCACAGGTGTCATTCATAGTAGCATCACCGGGTACCACAGGTGTCATTCATAGTAGCATCACTGGTTACCGCAGGTGTCATTCATAGTAGCATCACCGGGTACCACAGGTGTCATTCATAGTAGTATCACCGGTTACCGCAGGTGTCATTCATAGTAGCATCACCGGGTACCACAGGTGTCATTCATAGTAGCATCACCGGGTACCACAGGTGTCATTCATAGTAGTATCACCGGTTACCACAGGTGTCATTCATAGTAGTATCACCGGTTACCGCAGGTGTCATTCATAGTAGCATCACCGGTACCACAGGTGTCATTCATAGTAGCATCACCGGGTACCACAGGTGTCATTCATAGTAGTATCACCGGTTACCACAGGTGTCATTCATAGTAGTATCACCGGTTACCACAGGTGTCATTCACAGTAGCATCACCGGGTACCGCAGGTGTCATTCATAGTAGCATCACCGGTTACCACAGGTGTCATTCATAGTAGTATCACCGGGTACCACAGGTGTCATTCATAGTAGTATCACCGGTTACCACAGGTGTCATTTATAGTAGCATCACCGGTTACCACAGGTGTCATTCATAGTAGTATCACCGGGTACCACAGGTGTCATTCATAGTAGTATCACCGGTTACCACAGGTGTCATTTATAGTAGCATTACCGGTTATCACAGATGTCATTTATCAGCCAGGTACATACAAGCTCCCCAACCGGTCCAACCCAGGTAAAGCTGAAGGACCTGTGCCTGGACCCGAGGCCTGCGGTGCGCAAGTCAGCCGGCCAGACTCTGTTCAACACCATCGGCTCGCACGGCAGGCACCTGCAGGCAGACACCTGGCGTGTGGTACTCTGGAAAGTACTTTTCCCTCTGTTAGAGTCCGTCTCCGAAGCCGCTCTGGCAGCCGCAGAAGCCGATGCTAAACAGGCTGCCGAGCCTCAAGGAGGCGGCGCTGGCGGCGGCGGCATCCTGATGCACCACAGCCGGGACACAGTCGGCAAGCAGTGGGCCGAGACGCAAACCCTGGCTCTAGCCGGCGTGGCCAGCGTGTTTCACGCGCAACAACGCCTCCTGCTGGGTTTGAACGATTTTGCTAGGGCGTGGAAACTGCTGCTGGAATGTATTGAACAATCTGCACTATCGGCTAATAGCGAAATTGCTCAAAATGCTTTAAATAGTTTTCAGGTGAGCTTCGTGTCTTTTTAACTTGGTCATTTTTTTCCAATAATTCTCAGAAACTATCCATGAAGAATTTCTAGTAAAATTATTGCCTTATTTTCTTATAAACCTGTTGTAAAACTGGACAGTTTCTTAGAAAACTAGTCTAGTGTTCAGTGGGTTTCTAAGAAAATTAATTTTAGGTATGTTTCTAAGAAAGTAACCAAATAATTGTTTTTATGGGATCAGTTCGAAAAGCATTGAATAAGTTTTCTACAAAATTGTCATTGGAATTTGTTTCTATTAAATTATTTTGACGGTTATCCCATGGGATCAGTTTCTTCGTGAGTTATAATATGATATTAAACGTGTGGGATACGTTTCTAAGAAAATCTGTATGGAATGAGTTTCTAAGAAAATCAGTATGGAATGAGTTTCTAAGAAAATCAGTATGGAATGAGTTTCTAAGAAAATCAGTATGGAATGAGTTTCTAAGAAAATCAGTATGAGATGAGTTTCTAAGAAAATCAGTATGATATATGTTTCTAAGAAAATCGGTATAGGATGGATTTCTTAAAAATCGGTTTTAGATGAGTTTCAAAGAAAATAAGTATGGGATGAGTTTCTAAGAAAATCAGTATGGGTGAGTTTCTAAGAAAATCTGTATGAGATGAGTTTCTAAAAAAATCTGTATGGGATGAGTTTCTAAGAAAATAAGTATGGGATGAGTTTCTAAGAAAATCTGTATGGGATGAGTTTCTAAGAAAATCTGTATGAGATGAGTTTCTAAGAAAATCAGTATGGGTGAGTTTCTAAGAAAATCTGTATGAGATGAGTTTCTAAGAAAATCAGTATGGGTGAGTTTCTAAGAAAATCTGTATGAGATGAGTTTCTAAGAAAATAAGTATGGGTGAGTTTCTAAGAAAATCAGTATGTACATGTATATTAATGATTAGTTGTAATAGACTAACGAAAATATTTTACCTATAAATTAGTCTTCACGTTAGTAATCCTAATTTCGATTTCTTTTTGTAGTCAACTTTTGTTCAGGTAATTACAGAAAAGCAAGTGGCGTTTTGTTTAATTAATTTAATTAGTTTTGAAGTAGTTTGATGCATCAATGCAATAATTATTGCCAATTTACAGAATATCCCCAGTCAATTCTTCTGATCCTGAAAGCAAAGCGTTTTAAAAACGATTTTTGCAAAATTTGTCACTGCAATTCGATTCTAAAATTTGCAAATATTAATGTAATTTTTTTATGTATTCGATGTATATTGATTAAGATTATACTTAATATCTGGTTTCATCGCTCATTAAAATAATCAATCCAATTTCATATATGACAACTGTTCTGTGAGTGGTAGTGTGAGTTTCAAGCATTCTAGTCATTATATGACTGAGGTGTGTTATACAAGGTGTGTTATGAGAGTTGCGTTATGCGAAGTGTGTTATGCAAGGTGTGTTATGGAAGGTGCGTTATGCCAAGTGTGTTATGCACTCTGTATTATGCAAGATGTGTTATGCCAAGTATGTCATGTGCGGTGTGTTATGTAATCTGTGTTCTGCGAGGTGTGTTATTTCAAGTGTGTCATGTTAGGTGTGTTATTCCAAGTATGTCATGTGAGGTGTGTTATGCAAGGTGTGTTATGCAAGGTGTGTTATGCAAGGTGTGTTATGCAAGGTGTGTGTTATGCAAGGTGTGTGTTATGCAAGGTGTGTGTTGTGCAAGGTGTGTGTTATGCAAGGTGTGTGTTGTGCAAGGTGTGTGTTATGCGGTGTGTGTTATGCAAGGTGTGTGTTATGCAAGGTGTGTGTTATGCAAGGTGTGTGTTATGCAAGGTGTGTGTTATGCAAGGTGTGTGTTATGCAAGGTGTGTGTTATGCAAGGTGTGTGTTATGCAAGGTGTGTGTTATGCAAGGTGTGTGTTATGCAAGGTGTGTGTTATGCAAGGTGTGTGTTATGCAAGGTGTGTGTTATGCGGTGTGTGTTATGCAAGGTGTGTGTTATGCGGTGTGTGTTGTGCAAGGTGTGTGTTATGCAAGGTGTGTGTTATGCGGTGTGTGTACTACCAATGCATATTCTAGTCCGTACTTGCCCCGGAGCTGAGCATGCATAATCTTACCGCACTTATCCCAGCCTTTCTGTCCCCATCCCATTCAGGAGCTGGCAAATCTTGACGCATCAGCTGACACGCAGGAGGTTCTGTGGCAGCTGGCCTGGCACAGCTGGTTGCGCATAGCACAGCAGGGCTCACTGCCCAGGCCTGGGCCTCCAATACTGGTGCCATCGCAGGACTTCCTAACCAGCCTGTGCCGTCTGTTGCCTTGCCTGTTTAACCGGGTTACTACCTCGTTTGGTCAGGCTGACTTTACTCAACTATCAGCTGGTCTGAGCCAGGCTTTAGTCTGTCCGATTCTGTCCGACTCCAGGGCACCGTATATTCTGCCAACTAACTATTTTGACAGCGGCTTGACACCGTTGCAAGAGTCTGTGATTGCCGCGTTGGAAACTTTAGCCAGAGCTTTCCTATTGGGTCCAGAGAGTCTGCGACCGCAGCTGCCAAACTTCTTCAACCTGCTATCAGTTTACGCTAACTACGCTGTGCACACGCCAAAGCCAGCCAAGCTGACTCCAGCTGCGGACAATCGGCCAGAAAATTTTGTCTCGTTAAGCTACGTAGCTTTCGGCGAGCGCTGCTTTGAACTGATGGTTGATTTGTACAAAGACTGCGCTAGTCAGCCTGTGGTTGTGCGAGCTGCCGTATTGGAGGGCATGTACAAAGCTCTGAGGCAGCCTCTGTGCATCAAGTATAATTGTCCGTCTCAGTCTACTTGGCGCTTGGCTTACAAATGTTTGACTAGTTTAATAGTTTGCGGCACTCCAGTTGCTAGGCAGCATGGTGAGGCTGTTTCCGGAATTTTGATTTTTAACTGGCGTGTTGTTCTCTTATTTGTTGTCACGGCCGGGTGTCATTGTGGGGTAGCGGATAATGTCATCTATCCGAGGAAAGGATCATAGAGTAGTACTGGTCACATCACTGAATAGTCATGGAGGGTAGCACTGGTGTCATCACTGAATGGTCATAGAGGGTAGCAACAGTGTGTCATCACTGAATGGTCATAGAGGGTAGCAACAGTGTGTCATCACTGAATGGTCATAGAGGGTAGCAACGGTGTGTCATCACTGAATGGTCATAGAGGGTAGCAACGGTGTGTCATCACTGAATGGTCATAGAAGAGGGTAGCAACTGTGTGTCATGGTCATAGAGGGTAGCAACGGTGTGTCATCACTGAATGGTCATAGAGGGTAGCACCGGTGTGCCATCACTGAATGGTCAAAGAAGAGGGTAGCAACGGTGTGTCATGGTCATAGAGGGTAGCAACGGTGTGTCATCACTGAATGGTCATAGAAGGTAGCAACGGTGTGTCATCACTGAATGGTCATAGAGGGTAGCAACGGTGTGTCATCACTGAATGGTCATAGAAGAGGGTAGCAACGGTGTGTCATCACTGAATGGTCATAGAGGGTAGCAACGGTGTGTCATCACTGAATGGTCATAGAGGGTAGCAACGGTGTGTCATCACTGAATGGTCATAGAGGGTAGCACCGGTGTGCCATCACTGAATGGTCAAAAAAGAGGGTAGCAACGGTGTGTCATGGTCATAGAGGGTAGCAACGGTGTGTCATCACTGAATGGTCATAGAAGAGGGTAGCAACGGTGTGTCATGGTCATAGAGGGTAGCAACGGTGTGTCATCACTGAATGGTCATAGAAGGTAGCAACGGTGTGTCATCACTGAATGGTCATAGAAGGTAGCAACGGTGTGTCATCACTGAATGGTCATAGAAGAGGGTAGCAACGGTGTGTCATCACTGAATGGTCATAGAAGAGGGTAGCAACGGTGTGTCATCACTGAATGGTCATAGAGGGTAGCAACAGTGTGTCATCACTGAATGGTCATAGAGGGTAGCAACGGTGTGTCATCACTGAATGGTCATAGAAGGTAGCAACGGTGTGTCATCACTGAATGGTCATAGAAGAGGGTAGCAACGGTGTGTCATCACTGAATGGTCATAGAGGGTAGCAACGGTGTGTCATCACTGAATGGTCATAGAGGGTAGCAACGGTGTGCCATCACTGAATGGTCATAGAAGAGGGTAGCAACGGTGTGCCATCACTGAATGGTCATAGAGGGTAGCAACGGTGTGCCATCACTGAATGGTCATAGAAGAGGGTAGCAACGGTGTGCCATCACTGAATGGTCATAGAAGAGGGTAGCAACGGTGTGTCATGGTCATAGAGGGTAGCAACAGTGTGCCATCACTGAATGGTCATAGAGGGTAGCAACAGTGTGTCATCACTGAATGGTCATAGAAGAGGGTAGCAATGGTGTGTCATCACTGAAAGCTATGATGACTTCGATAAGTTATAGAAGCCCAAGCTTGCAGGCGCGTAACAACTTGCTAATTTTTTTTCAGCAATAATGTACATTAGCCGGTCCACTGAATGTACATGGCAATTCCGAGAAAGCTGGAATTCCGAGAAAGGCAATAAAAAGTGGGGCCGGTGTGGAAAGCGCAGTTGGAGGGTTTAAGCTGGGGCGGGGGTAAGAGCCAATAAATGAGCATTGTCTTTAAAAATACATTAAAATGCTTCTGTTCAACTTACTACTGAACTGAAAGTAGCTTACACGCAAATGTGCTGAGTGGCCCATTTAGTTATTCTACTCGTAGTATCTCTGTGTCTGTGAATAAGACTTACTTCAGTCTACTAAAAAAATTCTTACGTGGATTTGCCACACTAACTACTGTATAACATCATATAAGTGCAACTAAGAAGGCCTATTATGAGATGAAAATTGATTTTGCTTGAAACAATTCTGCAGCAGCGGACATGCAGACGAATGTTGCAGTGTCTGCATCAGCAAATGAGTCTTCTGCGAACGCTTCAGCTGTCCAGAAGACAGCTGCTCCCAGCTGGCATCATCAGTTGCGCAATCATTTCATTAAGCGCTCGTTGGAATCTAATGATCCCTATAGTGGGTGGCCGTTTGTTATCAATTAAATTTAATTGTTTTACTAATTGTTTGAGTTATTCTTCTCAGTTGTGAGTTTTTGGTCGCAGATGTTTCTAAAACTAGATTGATTGCCTTTGCCTTGCCTTAGCGTGCCTTTTTAAAGGATATTTTAAGTTTCTTAACTCGAAAACAGCCGTATCTGGCTTTCTAAAAGCTGACCCATTACGCTCGTAACTTAGCATTTTCACCCTGCCCAGACAGACACCAGGACAGACACAAGCAGTATGACATATCTAAGACAGATACTCTAGGACAGACACTAGGGCAGACACCAAGACAGACACTAAGGCAGACACCAAGACAGACACTAAGACAGAGACTAGGACAGACACTAGGGCAGACACCAAGACAGACACTAAGGCAGACACCAAGACAGACACTAAGACAGAGACTAGGACAAACACTAGGACAGACACTAAGACAGACACTAAGATTATTTGACTATATAAAAACTGAAAATAGAAATGAGAGCACTGGACCAGTCCTTATTTGTTGGTAATTCCATCCTTCGAATGCGAATAATTCATGCTTAAATGTCTACCATGGTGCATTGGATTTTTTAAGAATGTCTTCTGCTGGCTGAGGAATCGATCTAATTGGCTTTTATAATTTGTTCTTTCTTCTATTTGTTGCTTTACTTTGACGTCTCTCCTTTACTGCTCTCTGATCATTGGCTGAGCCAGGTTGGGCCTGCTCCTAGCCTGAGTTTCGTCCAGCTGACTTTCCCTCTCTCCTTACTGCTCTCTCATTGACTGAGCCAGGTTGGGCCTGCTCCTAGCCTGAGTTTCGTCCAGCTGACTTTCCCTCTCTCCTTACTGCTCTCTCATTGACTGAGCCAGGTTGGGCCTGCTTCTAGCCTGAGTTTCGTCCAGCTGACTTTCCCTCTCTCCTTACTGCTCTCTCATTGGCTGAGCCAGGTTGGGCCTGCTTCTAGCCTGAGTTTCGTCCAGCTGACTTTCCCTCTCTCCTTACTGCTCTCTCATTGGCTGAGCCAGATAGGGCCTGCCCCCCTAGGCTCAGTTTCTTTGTCTTTCGTTCACTTGGTCACATTCGAGTTTATGTTTGGCTTTTCTTTGGAAAGGAAAGGAAAGACTATGAGACAATGTTTTGCTACAAAACGTGCAATGTTAAAAATAGTCTACATAATAAAGGATTTTTAATGCAAAATTCGATCATGATAATAATTCACGATAAAAAGAATAATTCGATCACGTCGGTGTCAATCAATCTGTGCATCAAAACTTTTCTCACCCTTCAAACTTTACCAGCCGACCATTTCTCCGGCATGTGGGACGCCCTAGCCCAAGCTATCGAGGATTTCCTGTTCGCTCCGCACAAATACCCGCCCGGACTGACTGTGGAAGATTTCGAAGAGCACGAAGCGTTAGACTGCGCCCTAGTAACGCTGGTTCGCGACACTTTCCTATCTAGACCAGACGGTGTGCCAGTCCAGTTTGTTGACCGAATGATTGCCCTGCTGAACAGGGGCAGCATTCACAGTGTGCCAGTCAGTGCGGCCGCCAGCGACCTCGAGCTGCACCGTTGGCTGCGCGAGGAACTGGCTCAGCTGTGCTTTCACACTTTGCTGTCTTATTCGTTTTCTGTTGAAGCAAATGGCGCCGCTACAGGCGGCGGCGGCGGCAGCGGCGGTGAGGCCCGCGGCGCGGTGTCCAGAGCCGCTGTTCGCACCATTCTGACTCGGTGTCGCGATGTCCTGCGTAAATTTGTCGACGACCAACGCCTGTCGGGTCATTGTCCGCTGCCTAGGGCGCGTCTAACTGAAGTTGGCTTGTCATTGAAAGCTCTATCCTCTTTGCTGACTGCCTTCAAAGCTGCACCGCAGGATCGCGTTGACCCGCAGGCGTGGCAGATCCTGCTAGACACTTATCCTGCTGTGGTGGAGGCTGTGCTGCCCAACTGTACCAACTTTCTCAAGCCCCTGAAAGAGCTGCTTCATCTCTACTCTGATCTGCTGCGGGTGCCACAGTCGGCCGAGTAGATTATTATTAACTACTAATTATCATTAATTACATGTGTAATTATCGTTTAGACAGAATTGAATTGAACAAATGCTGGTATCAACATTCCCTAGTTATCGTTATGGATTTATATTTTATTATTTATTAATCGGTGTTGGATGTGTAGAGTAGTAATTAAAATCAACACAATATGCATGCACATTATTTGCATAGTTCTCTGTGATTCTAATGATACTCATGTATTGAATGCCAGTAACATTGTTCTGCAACTGTTGCTAAAATGCGATCAACTACACTACTTTTCTGTTTAGTAGTATATAATCTCAATTTAAAAAATGTTTTTTTTGCCTTGCAAAATAGTATAGCAAAACTTCTAAATCTACTGAATAGGAATTAGGTGAGACATTGGCGAGAGAAAACCAATAATACAGTTTAATAGAATTAATTATCCAGCTTTGTAGGGTGTCTTTTCATTTTACCTCTCTAAAGCATGTTCTAAGCATTAACCTTCTTAATAACTTATCTCAGTATATTGTTCACACTTGCTTTCTCAGATTGTCGATTTCTTGAACCAATATTATATCAACTCTCTGTAGTTATATATATGATGTATTAAGTTCTTTTTGTATGATTGGTGATTGATAATTTTTTTGTTTGCACTCTGCCAAATAATATTATTTATAGGAACAGAAAAGGATGCATTGGTAATGTTTAATCAGATCGTCAAGAACAATTTAAATGTTTAAAAGCCGAATTTTCAAATCTATTTATTGGTTTCTATCTGACCGAACATTATGTCAATGACAGTGGGTAATTGACAGTAGAACCACTATCTATCTATAAGATGTCACCTGTTGAAGGTCCAGGAGCTCCGCCTGGGTGAAAGTCAGAGCTGATGCAGACACATCGATCGATCAGCGGTCGACATGCTGATGAAATTTAAAGGCTTGGCAAGGCTGCAAGACTTTAACTCGACTTAATTTGGGTTTCTCATCCTTTAAGTTTCAAGTTGGTATATACGTCAGATTGTGGAACTATTAGTTTGAAAGTTATTTTGGATAATTTCTTAGGATTTTGTGTCTTCAACATGAGGCATGCTAGATATTCTCCGAAATCTTATTCTAATATACGTCGTAAACACACTACAAGCATTAATCTTATTCAGTGTATTGACTCTAAGCTGTGTCATCCGAAGAGAATTCCGCTTCAACAGCCATCCTCTTTGATGTCCAAATTGCCGCCTCTTGTGGAGGACAGAAATTCAAATTACTTTCCGGATACTCGATCCAAAAGTAGCCTTTGCGCGCGACTTTAATTAGATAGTCTACTGCTTTGTTGAGCTCATCGTTTTGCTGGTCATTTGAGCCCTGGCTGCGTTGATCCAATGTAAAGAGAAGCGTACCTGTGAAAATAAAATTGGTTCAGTGTGATTTTTGTTTTGATTTGACTGGATTTGACTCTGGATGGTAGAAAGGGGTGGTGGGTTTGACTGGATTCTTTTGGCTCTAGAGGGTAGAAGGATCATGGGGTGGTGGGTTTGACTGGATTCTTTTGGCTCTAGAGGGTAGAAGGATCATGGGGTAGTGGGTTTGACTGGATTCTTTTGGCTCTAGAGGGTAGAAGGATCATGGGGTAGTGGGTTTGACTGGATTCTTTTGGCTCTAGAGGGTAGAAGGATCATGGGGTAGTGGGTTTGACTGGATTCTTTTGGCTCTAGAGGGTAGAAGGATCATGGGGTAGTGGGTTTGACTGGATTCTTTTGGCTCTAGAGGGTAGAAGGATCATGGGGTAGTGGGTTTGACTGGATTCTTTTGGCTCTAGAGGGTAGAAGGATCATTGGGTGGTGGGTTTGACTGGATTCTTTTGGCTCTAGAGGGTAGAAGGATCATTGGGTGGTGGGTTTGACTGGATTCTTTTGGCTCTAGAGGGTAGAAGGATCATGGGGTAGTGGGTTTGACTGGATTCTTTTGGCTCTAGAGGGTAGAAGGATCATTGGGTGGTGGGTTTGACTGGATTCTTTTGGCTCTAGAAGGTAGAAGGATCATTGGGTGGTGGGTTTGACTGGATTCTTTTGGCTCTAGAAGGTAGAAGGATCATGGGGTAGTGGGTTTGACTGGATTCTTTTGGCTCTAGAGGGTAGAAGGATCATGGGGTAGTGGGTTTGACTGGATTCTTTTGGCTCTAGAGGGTAGAAGGATCATTGGGTGGTGGGTTTGACTGGATTCTTTTGGCTCTAGAGGGTAGAAGGATCATGGGGTGGTGGGTTTGACTGGATTCTTTTGGCTCTAGAGGGTAGAAGGATCATTGGGTGGTGGGTTTGACTGGATTCTTTTGGCTCTAGAGGGTAGAAGGATCATTGGGTGGTGGGTTTGACTGGATTCTTTTGGCTCTAGAGGGTAGAAGGATCATGGGTGGTGGGTTTGACTGGATTCTTTTGGCTCTAGAGGGTAGAAGAATCATGGAAGAAGGATGAGAAGGATCATGGAGTGGGTCTGACTCACAATTCTTGCTGTCATATTTCGTCCAAATAACTCTTAGTCCAGCTGTCAGGTAGCTGTTAACTAATTGGCGTTCGACGTTGAGCTCAAATCGAGCCAGCACGCACTCGGGTTTGTCATCGGTCCATTTCAATTCGTTGTGCAGCAGGTCTTTGCTAAATCCGATACCCAATGTGACCAATTGACTGCCTAGGCTAGCGGCAAATAGTCGGCGCTCTTCGGCCATCTGGGATTTAAGGCCATGGTTTTTTTTAATTGATTTTAGCGATCGTGAGTTCAATAGCAAGATTGGCTATACCTACTAATGTACAACCGCGAGACATCGTCAACTATTGACTGTTAGATAACATATAAGATAAGGAGCCACACCTGCTGATAAGCAGCTCTTATCTTGACTTAGCTGCAGGGCTGTCCCGGAGGGGACACAGCGGGAAGGCGCGGGCGCCCATTCCGCTAATCCCTGAACAGCAGCTCTTATCTGTAAGTTAATTCAAGATGAGAGTTGATCAACTCGAAAAAAGTACACACTGTACCGTCAGCGTTAAAGCCACCATCTTCTTGCTGCCAGCCGCTTCCAGCAATCCGTCCGGACTTGCGGCTGCTAACTTGCCCAGTCCGTCTCGTGGACTGCAGCAACAGCAGCAGCTCCCGCCGCCGCCGCCGCCGCCACTGCTGTCCTTGCGCAACTGCGCCGACATGAGACCGGCGATTGTCCAAACGGCCGATCCAATCGACGAGGCACCGGTGTTGGTGACGGCGGCGGATGCGAGGCTGTCATCGCGCGGATGTCGCCTTTCGCTGGAGGCTGCCACGCCAACCAAGGAGCGGTGGACCGCTTGAGCTCGGAGCAGCAGCTCGTGCAACGGCGTTGACAGAGGACTGCCAATGATAGGCAGGTCTTCACTGCCTGGCGGTGACATGGGCTGCATGATTTGACTAAATTTATATGACAGCTCGTTGCAGAGTGCATGTAAGCCTTGCTTTAGCTCTGATTTGGTTCTTAAGACTGTCGTCTCAAGTTTAGTTTGATTCAATTGTTTTCATAGTCTATGGCTTTGACTACTGATTTCTTTGTTTGATAGACACCGTCTGAATTCGGTAGCTCGGTCACTAACTCACTCACTCACTCATGCAGACGCACACGCATACACACAACAACAACAGCAAAGCTGCGGCCGCGGTGGCAATCTCCCGTTTCTTTTGGTCAGGGAACATCAGGAAGACGGGAGGAGTACAGACGTCTAGTGACGATAGGCAGAAAGCCAGCGGACTGCTCCTTTGAAGCAATATCCCTCAAAATTAATCGAGCAGATTTGTGTGGATGGCGATGGATCTTTTCATCTCAACGCTATCAGCCACTTGTTCCTCATTTTCCTGTCCTTTGAAAAAGTATGGAAGGACAGTCTCCCCCAGAGACACCGCTGCGTTGTTTCAACGAGCCATGCAACAGCTCTTTTTCTTTCTCTCAGCAATTTGGACGACTTCCCGGCTGCAATTTTCTGCCGAGGCACTGACGGACAGGCGCTGACGAGGCTTCCGTTCTGTCAGCAGTTCGTCTACCTCGGCGGTCTGGTGCCTGACGTTCGCGAGGATCTGCGACGTCGCCGTGGACTTCCCTGGGGTGCCTTCCGTTCCGTGAGGGCTGTCCTGCAGTCCGAGGCCCTACCTGACCGCCAGAGGGTGGCGTCGTTCCAGGCGGTGATTGAGACCGTCCTGTTGTACAACGCCGAGACCTGGACGCTGACGGATTCGCCCGAACACTGGCCTGCTTCGCGCCGCCTCCAAGATCGGCTGCGAGCGAGTCACCAAAGCGCCACTCTATCGCAGCACTGGCCTGCTCCGTCCCAGCAAACTGTTGCGCCGTCGGCGACTCCAGCTGGCAGGCCATTTTATCCAAGCCGAGTCGTACTGCCCACAGCCTGTGTAGGAGGTGCTGCTGCTGACGCTGCAGGCACCCTACTGCCGGGGCAGGCGCGCACTCGGCGTTTCGTCGACTGCCTGCTGGTTGACGCCGGCGCCCCAGACACTGCCGGCGGTGCTGTTCTTGCTGTTCTTGCATTTTGTTTTGGGGGGTTATTCTTTTCCATAACCAACTGGCTACCTAGCTGGCTTTGGACCACATGAGCTGCAGCTAGAGGGTTTCTATGGCTGGGCCGTAAAGTCTGACGCTCAGGAGTCAGGAGTGAGGGGGAGGTTGACTGATTCCATATATTGACAGCTTCTTAACTCATAAATATTTTTTCATTTCCCTAAGCTGCAGTGCTACTAGTCTCCCATCTGCAATATGTCTCGCTGCCTTCAATGAATTCGCAAATTAATTTTAACAATTTGTCTGAAAGCTTGTTGAGTTGAGTTTATCAACTCAAGCAACGGAGAGATACGGTGGGAGATGTGTCATATGGAAGTGCATGCACAGAGCAGTCATTAGCAGGATCCTCAAGCCAAAGCACCTCTTAGTGTGCTTTGCTGGTTTGCACAATCGGCAAGCAGCATCTTAGTTGTGTTTGATTTAGAAAGTAAACAGGCAGCAATCACGATATTGTTGCTAGCCAATATTTTATCATAACGATGCATACTTCGTTCGCTCGTACAGTAATTTACAGCTACTGTAAAGGGGATCAAACAGTCAAATAGCTCTGTCATTGAAAATTAAAATAAAGCGTTATTCATCATTGGGTAATTAGGTAAGCTGTCAAAGTTTAGTACAGCAAACAGTTTTAGAATATAAGAATATCAAAACAAAGACCTGCTAGCTGCTGTAATATGCATAAGGTCTCTAGAAACCAATATTGGCAACCCAGATTTTTTTCTTGGCGTCCCTAGCAACCAGGATTAACTCATTTTAGCGTCTCTAGAAACCAATATTGGCACCCCCGGACCGGCCATCGTTGACGTCAGCCAAGAGGAGGCCGTCACCTGCCTGTTGCTGGGCAGCCGAGGTCTGGGTTTAAGTTCGACGAACCTTTCTCGGTAGCGTGTCCGACTATGTGCTGCATCATTCCCGCGAGCCGGTGCTCATTGTGCCGTGATTTGAAAATAATAAAACATCGTATCTATGTATTTATTTCGACCGCATCTTTCCGCATCTAATTAGTTTTTTTTACGTTCTACCGATATGTATCGAAAGCTATATAAAAATTTAATTTCTATCATTTTGGAAAGTAATTTTTGTTGTATCTTTCGATTGACAAAGATGAAGACGTTTTTATGTTAACAAAGCACGGCTGGAAGCCTTTCTGTCTTTCCTTTTTATTTTCTTATTTCCTTAGCTGCCGCGGAGTCGGCTCTTGCTTTGGCTTAAAATGAAATACCGTACCCTATACCCCGTAAGCTGTGGCCGTTCACTCCTTCTTAGAGATACGGGTGTACCACCATCCTGTAATGGTGCCTTCCAACCCGGCGTTGGTCGGTGTCACCGACTCAGGCTCGACCATCGGCTGAGTCTGAACTCGTAAAGTCGCTTGAACAACGCTGTTCGGGACCCCTGTGTCTATCTCCTGTTCTGGCGGCGGGTCACAACGCTGTACTTGCAGTCCTGATGAGCCCTCATGATGCGCTGATCCAAATCAGCCGGACAAGAGCCGTATTTGAACCCAGCGGACTCACCATTGTGGCCTCGCAACTACGCACTCCAACTCGATACACCAGCTTGTCGGATGGACTCCATTCGGCCGATCGGAGGGGTACTCTTAGCTTTCGCCCTGACAGAAGTTCCACAGGAGACAACAGCCCTTGCTTCTCCTTCTCTATAGAATAGTAGATAGCGATCGATACGTGGCTCTCGATAATGAGCATTGCAGCTACATGGCTCATTCCGTTGGCCTTGACAGCCTCCTTAATGCAGCTACATGGCTCAGTCCGTCGGCCTTGACAGCCTCCTTAATGCAGCTACATGGCTCAGTCCGTCGGCCTTGACAGCCTCCTTAATGCAGCTACATGGCTCAGTCCGTCGGCCTTGACAGCCTCCTTAATGCAGCTACATGGCTCAGTCCGTTGGCCTTGACAGCCTCCTTATTGTCCTCACGAAACGCTCGGTCAAGCCGTTGCTTTCCGGGTGATAAGCCGTAGTACATGTAGTTATCGATGAGACAGACAACCAGCTCCGAAACTGGGTCCGTTGTCAGACACCAGAATATACAGGAACACCATATCTGAGATCACGGCGGCTGATTTCATAAATTTTGTTAACTGCACTTCAGGATAGTGGAAAATGCGTCTACAAGCACTCGGAGATACATCTAGGTTCCGTCGATGGGGCCGGCGAAGTCCAAGTAGACTCTCTCCCACGGAGCGCCTGGATAAGACCAGTCGACCGATAATTCCTATTCTTAGACATAACCAACTTGCACATTTGACATCCCCTCACCAGAAATCTTGAACCAGAAATCAATTTAGGTCCTGACACACACACACACGCCTGTGATTTAATTTCGGTCCTGACACACAACCTGTGATTTAATTTAGGTCCTGACACACACACACACAGCTGTAACTTAATTTAGGTCCTGACACACACAATTGTAATTTAATTTAGGTCCTGACACACACAATTGTAATTAAATTTAGGTCCTGACACACACAACTGTAATTTAATTTAGGTCCTGACACACACACCTGTAACTTATTTAGGTCCTGACACACACACACACACACCTGTGATTTAATTTAGGTCCTGACACACACAATTGTAATTTAATTTAGGTCTTGACACACACACACCTGTGATTTAATTTAGGTCCTGACACACACAACTGTAATTTAATTTAGGTCCTGACACACACACCTGTAACTTATTTAGGTCCTGACACACACACACACACACCTGTGATTTAATTTAGGTCCTGACAAATACATCTGTAACTTAATTTAGGTCCTGAAACACACACACTCAATCAATCACTCACTAAACTACTTACTCATTAAGTCACTCACTCACTAAATCACTCACTCACTAAAATACTCACTCACTAAATCACTCACTCACTAAAATACTCACTCACTAAATCACTCACTCACTAAAATACTCACTCACTAACTCACTCTCATTAACTCACTCACTCGCTCATTCGCAAGAGTTGCCAAGCTGAATGCAAGTAGCCCGCCACAATGCAGTTTGGTAAAAGCTACCCTAACCCAATATGGCTCCCGCTGCCTTTGCTTAACCCTAAACAAGTGAGGTTCTGTCTTTACCATTATTTTCGTTACTACCCTTTCTGTGCTCTCTGCATTACGGAAGGATCAGTAGGGGGATTTCAGCTGAGCATAGCTCTAGAGAAGTCTAAAGCTGCATTGGCACAATGGCAGTAGCGCTTGTTCAACTCTTTTTGTCTGGCGTCCCCCTTTCCAGTTTTGCCCGCAAATTGTTGCCATGCGTTGCGCGCTCAGCTTAAATCAATCGATTTTAGTCCTTGCCCGCCTCTCCTTTCCTCCTTTCCTTTACTTAAGCCACTAGACTCCACCGCCCCGGATATGAAATTCTGCTAAGCTATTCTTCTCTGTCTTTTTTAGCAAGCAATTATGCCTAAGGCTTTTCTCGCCTTTTTCCTGCAGGTTCTGCTGCTTCTGCAGGCTCAAGCAGCAACAACTGCATCATCTATCGAGCCTAATGTGCCTGAGTACAATCGTACAATCAAGTTGACAACTTGAGAATCAACAAGGTCTGCTCAGGCTTGCCGAACGAGACTCTCAGACTGTTCGGCGAAGACTTCGGAGTGCATTACATTCGAAGCAAGACCAAGTCCAGGGTGTTTGTGGGGCTCATAGTGAGCAAGTGTCAGCCTGGAGAGTATTGCGTTCACCTCGCTCAGGTGAGCAGGCAGGAGCAATTTCCTGCGTACTGTACCTGTGCCTTGATTTGTTACTTAGTTCGTTACATGGTGGCTTAGTCCTGCATTGAGGAGGCAAGCATTGATACCAGTTCCTCTAAGCACTCGCACTCACCCAGATACTGATACTCTATGGGGTAACTTTTGGGTACTTAGACTCAGTAGCCTTAGTGAACCTTAATGCGCTTGAGTATATTCTATAGACTTAGATGCCCGTGAGGTACCTAGACTCAGATACCTGTAAGGTACTTAGACTCAGATACCTGTAAGGTACTTAGACTCAGATACCTGTAAGGTAGGTACATAGACTCGAATGCCTGAGAGGTACCTACACTCAGATACCTGTGAGGTACCTGCTCTCAGATACCTGTGAGGTACCTAGACTCAGATACCTGTGAGGTAGCTATAGACTCAGATACCTGTGAGGTACCTGCTCTCAAATACCTGTGAGGTACCTAGACTTAGATACCTGTGAGGTAGCTATAGACTCAGATACCTGTGAGTTATCTATAGACTCAGATACCTGTGAGGTACCTACACTCAGATACCTGTGAGGTACCTGCACTCAGATACCTGTGAGGTAGCTATAGACTCAGATACCTGTGAGGTATCTATAGACTCAGATACCTGTGAGTTATCTATAGACTCAGATACCTGTGAGGTACCTACACTCAGATACCTGTGAGGTACCTGCACTCAGATACCTGTGAGGTACCTAGACTCAGCTACCTGTGAGGTACCTAGACTCAGATTTCTGTAAGGTACCTAGATTCAGATACCTGTGAGGTAGCTATAGACTCAGATACCTGTGAGGTAGCTATAGACTCAGATACCTGTGAGGTAGCTAGACTCAGATACCTGTGAGGTACCTGCAATCAGATACCTGTGAGGTACCTAGACTCAGCTACTTGTGAGGTACCTAGACTCAGATTTCTGTAAGGTACCTAGATTCAGATACCTGTGAGGTAGCTATAGACTCAGATACCTGTGAGGTACCTACACTCAGATACCTGTGAGGTATCTAGACTCAGATACCTGTGAGGTAGCTATAGACTCAGATACCTGTGAGGTAGCTAGACTCAGATACCTGTGAGGTAGCTAGACTCAGATACCTGTGAGGTATCTAGACTCCATATCCATATCAACCCAATCCCCTGAGCAGGCCGAGCCCACCGAGCTGGAGGACCGGCTCCTTCTCAGCTGGCGCGACGATCGAGTCCGGTCGAACCTGTGCCGCCTGCGGCCCTGCCTGAACCGCCTGTCCGCTTGCCCAGCCGCCAAGCTGATCGACCAGGACCGCCAGCTGACCTTCAACGCCGTCGATCTGCTGTGCGGCCTCACGGAGCTGCAGCAGGCCGGCGCAGGCCTCGACGGTGGCAAAGACTCGGTGCCCTACTGTCTGGAAGGCGTTCTGGACCTGCTGCAGTACGCCTACGCCGACGTTGCTAGGGAGGCTGGCAACGCGTCTGCTCAAAGAGTCTGCGATTGCGTTGGACGTCCGGGCATCCCCTGCCCGGTTCAGTGCCGCCAGGTGGGCGGGTATCTGGGTGGGGTATCTAGACTGGGGTGGGGTATCTAGACTGGGGTGGGTATCTAGACTGGGTGGGTATCTAGACTGGGTATCTAGAATAGAATGGAGTGGAGTATTTAGACTGGGATGGGGTATCTAGACTGGGTGGGGTATCTAGACTTGGATGGGGTATATAGACTGGAATGGGGTATCTAGACTGGGATGGGGTATCTAGACTGAAGTAGGGTAACTAGACTGGGGTGGGGTATCTAGACTGAGTGGGGTATCTAGATTGGGATGGGGTATCTAGACTGGGATGGGGTATCTAGACTGGGGTATATAGGTAACTAGACTGGGGTGGGGTTTCTAGACTGGGGTATATAGGTAACTAGACTGGGGTGGGGTTTCTAGGACTGTGGTGGGGTATCTAGGACTGGGGTTGGGTATCTAGGGTTGGGGTATTTAGACTCGGGTGGGGCATCTAGACTTGGGTGTCTAGGGGTACTCAGATTCTGATATCTGGGTCGAGCACCTGGACTCCAATACCAAGTCAAGGACTACTTAAGTATAGATTACTTCAGTCATCCTTGTATCAAGTGGCTCAATTGTACTCCTATATGAAGGTAGAAATTACTTGAAGTACTTATAATTCTAGTAGGCGTACTAATACTCACGCATCTAGCAGATTGTCAATGCTAAAAATAGGATATAACTTACAGCCTTCATTAAACTCATTTTTCAGATAATTTACAAACTGAACTGTCTTTACAGTCAGTGCCGTCAGCACGAACAAATTCACATTGCCAGGTAAATGTTGTTTGAAAATTACCCAGATACGAGCGTAGCTCTCAACAAGAGTAACTTTTTCAAGTTGGCTTTTAATCACGAGTATTTAATAACCATATTTCAGATTCCCAGCTTGGAACTGGTATTTCTCGAAAGCTGACGCGCTAAAATCAAAGTACAATGTGACCTTCTGCGAGAGACCCATTGAGACTGCTGCTGCGGCTGAGGGAAAGCAGGTGAGTTTGTACTTTGTTGTCTGTCTGACTTGTCACTCAACTGTCTGCAATCCATTGTCACTCTGCTGTCTTCAGTCCATTGTCACTCTGCTGTCTTCAATCCATTGTCACTCTACTGTCTTCAATTCATTGTCACTCTACTGTCTGCAATTCATTGTCACTCTACTGTCTGCAATTCATTGTCACTCTGTACTGCCTTCAATATATTGTGCACTCTGCTGTCTTCAATCCATTGTCACTCTACTGTCTTCAATCCATTGTCACTCTGCTGTCTGCAATTCATTGTCACTCTGTACTGCCTTCAATCCATTGTCACTCTGCTGTCTTCAATCCATTGTCACTCTGCTGTCTTCAATCCATTGTCACTCTGCTGTCTTCAATTCATTGTCACTCTGCTGTCTTTAACTCATTGTCACTCTGCTGTCTTCAATTCATTGTCGCTCTGTACTGCCTTCAATTCATTCTCACTCTGCTGTCTTCAATCCATTTTCGCTCTGTACTCCCATCAATCCATTGTCACTCTTCTGTCTTCAGTCCATTGTCACTCTGCTGTCTTCAATCCATTGTAACTCTGCTGTCTTTAATTCATTGTCACTCTGCTGTCTGCAATTCATTGTCACTCCGCTGTCTTCAATTCATTGTCGCTCTGTACTGCCTTCAATCCATTGTCACTCTGTACTGCCTTCAATCCATTGTCACTCTGCTGTCTTCAGTCCATTGTCACTCTGCTGTCTTCAATCCATTGTCACTCTGCTGTCTTCAATCCATTGTCACTCTGCTGTCTTCAATCCATTGTCACTCTACTGTATTCAATCCATTTTCACTCTGCTTTCTTCAATTCATTGTCACTCTGCTGTCTGCAATTCATTGTCAATCTACTGTCTGCAATTCATTGTCACTCTACTTTCTGCATTTCATTGTCACTCTACTGTCTTTAATCCATTGTCACTCTACTTGTCTTCATCCATTGTCACTCTACTGTCTTTAATCCATTGTCACTCTACTTGTCTTCATCCATTGTCACTCTACTTGTATTCAGCCCATTGTCCCTCCTCTCCACTCCAGGGACCAGTCATCTTGGCCTTCTTCCCCAACATGAGCAACGTAGTGATGGCCGTAGTGCTGATTGTTGTGGTGGCCGCACTGCTCATGGTGGGCGTCACCTGCCTCTGTTGGCAGAGAATATTTTTGAATAGATACTCACGCGACCGTGTCGGATACACCGAAGTCAAGGGTGAGCTGTTGAAATCGGAGTTTTGAGCTCTATAACTACTTTTTAAAAAAGAGTTGTTCTTCCTTTTTTACCGACTTTTTTACGCTCTGGTTGGCATTTAGCCAGTTTTGTTTATTTCTAATTTTACTCTTTGAAGAGTTTTTTTTGGTGTCGGAATTTTTCTACCCTTTTTTGAGCGTAGCATAGGAAGACTTTTTCCTCGTATTCTTGGGCGAAAACTTCTATATTTAGTCTTGGAACTTGTCTCTTCTGAATAAATAAATCAAGTAAAATTGAAAGCCATTAAGAATTATATAATTTTTGAAGTTAAATAACAAAACTTTTTCAGCTTGTGTGCCTTTATTGAAGATGAAACAAGAAGTTTATTATCGTTTCTATTTTTAGAACGCGATGATTCGCCTTCTGGAACCCTTTGCTTATCGCTGATTGGCCAGTATTAAACAATCATTCTAGACGTTTATTTTTAGCTCAGAATCCAGTGACCTTCGTAGCATCCCCGTCCTTGAACCTATTGCTTATCGCTGATTGGCCAGCATGAAACAATCATTCCAGATGGTTTATTTTTAGCTCAGAATCCGGTGACCTTCGCAGCATCCCCCTCCTTGAACCCATTGCTTATCTCTCATTGGCCAGCACAGGAAGAGATTTTCCGCAAGCAGCTAGTCAGAAGGGATTTCCCTCAGCGTGATATTTTTAGCTTAAAATCTCGTAACCTTTGCCGCAGCAGCCGCTGTGCCGTCCGTGACGCATCGAAGCTCGTCCGGGCGCTGATTCAAGTGGAACAGACGAATCGCAGCCTTCTTGAAAGTGGGCATAAAGCAGAAATAAATCACCGGATTCACAAGCATATTTAGGCTGACAAGAATTAAGCTGACATTGTAGAACAGGCCTTTCTGATCAAAGTTGAACAGGTGGAACATGTGCAGCAGGTAGCAGATCTGGTTGGTGCTGAAGCACAACACGTAGGCAACTCCAGCGATGGCAAAGGTTTTGATCAGCACTCTGGAAGCGGCCAGCTTGCGTCGCTGACTCGCCTCCGCTACGGTGCGACCTCTGCGTCGCAGACTGCGGATTATGGCGGCGTGGCACAGCGTCATGTTCACCAGCGGCAGGCCGAAGGTGATGAGGAAATTCTGCAGCCCGAACAGATTCGACAGCCAATCGGGAATCGCGCGGTTGTAGACGCAGCAGCTTCGAGTGGACGGGTCGGCGTCCAATCCGCGTGTGACGTCCATGAACACGCGCCAGTCGTGTAGGCAGCTGTACACCCAGACTGAGCAGCAAGCGACACGCAACTTTTGACGACTGCGCGACACCAAGGGATGGACGAGAGCGAGGAATCTCTCGACAGTGATGACCTGCAGGTTCAGCTGGTGGGATGGAAAGGGGGCTTTGTCAACGGTTTTTCAGCTTCAAATTATTATTTTAGTTTGCCATCATTTTGCTTTTTAGCTCAGGTTTCTAAATATTAGAAAGTTACTAAACTTCTTACAGTATGTCAGGTTTAGTTTCTAGACTTAAATATTCGGTTTAGTCTCCAAACTTCTAGGTCAGGTTTTAGTTTCTAAATTTCAACAATAGGTCAGGTTTAGTTTCTTATAACTTCTAGGTCAGGTTAGTTTCCAAGGTTTCCCTCACCGTGCTGCAGATGACCAGCACCCAGATGACGTACTCGCTGAACCAGACTCGGCACAACAAGTCGCCTGCAAAGTTGGCGGGCACGTGTCTCGGAGCGTCGAGTGTCGCCCACTTGGCCCCCATGGTCAGACAGGCAAGCAGGTCGATGGTTGATTGATTTATGACCAGCAGTCTGGGATTCCGACTTATAATCCGTCGATTCTGGCCGAAAATAGCCAGCACCATTGTGTTGGCGGCGGTGCCAAGAATGGCTACAATTAGAAATATCCAAGGAATGAACTTAATGATGATTTCAGCTACTCCGTCAGAGTCAGCATTGGCCCTGGCTAAGCTGTGGTCCGGTAGGCAGGCTGGTCTCATTGATTCCGTGCTGTTTTGCATCAGAGCAGCTGAGCGACTCTTTGTGGTCTGTGCAGGTGAAAATTGTCGTTTGGTTAGGGTGTGGTTTGGTTAGGGTTGTGGTTTCGTTAGGGTTGTGGTCTGGTTAGGGTTGTGGTTTGGTTAGGGTTGTTGTTTGGTTAGGGTTGTGGTTTGGTTAGGGTTGTGGTCTGGTTAGGGTTGTGGTTTGGTTAGGGTTGTGGTCTGGTTAGGGTTGTGGTTTGGTAGGGTTGTGGTTTCGTTAGGGTTGTGGTCTGGTTAGGGTTGTGGTTTGGTTAGGGTTGTGGTTTGGTAGGGTTGTGGTTTCGTTAGGGTTGTGGTCTGGTTAGGGTTGTGGTCTGGTTAGGTTTGTGGTTTCGTTAGGGTTGTGGTTTGGTTAGGGTTGTGGTTTGGTTAGGGTTGTTGTTTGGTTAGGGTTGTTGTTTGGTTAGGGTTGTTGTTTGGTTAGGGTTGTGGTTTGGTTAGGGTTCAGTTATAAAATAATCACCCATTTAAATATAAAAGATTAATTGGGAAATCGTTAAATTAACTAGAAAGGCCATAGGAGATCTGATATCTTATTCTAGATAGCTGGCTTCTCAGGCCAATGTTTTGGTACGACTCTAATCTCGTTTATGAAATAGTGGTTAAATATTTATTTATGAATCTAATCAAGTCAAATCTATTTCATCGGCTGTCTAGGCCGCATCGCATATGAAGTCGTAATTAACAACTAGGATTTATAAAAAAAGAGCTGGTCAGAAACTTACCTACGTGATTTTTTAATAAAAGCGTTTCAACACGTAAACTATAGCTGGCTTTATTTTACCTTACAAAAGAAGAAGCATTTCTTTTGTAGCCCTGCAATTTTCTCATCCAATCGCAGGCAATTTTGAACTTGTCGCCTGCTTATTGGCTCGAAAAAGCACTCGATCAGTACACTAGTTTATTGTTACTAACTTATTCTAACACCTTTGAGCAAGGCTTATAAATTATAAATTAAATTATAAATATAAATAAATATTCAAAGAAGGATTGTGGCCACTGTGATGCAATGTCTTGGGAGACGTCGTTTCACGACACAGCGCTAGCGGCAATTCTGCCCATTCTTTGTTTTTCGTGTAAACCATGAAGTATACTAATACCAAAGTATTAATATGACAAGCAATATTTTCGCATTTCTACTGTTAGTAAACTGTTTCCGACACTTCTTGAGAGTTTGGTTTGGAAAAGTTACCAAAAGTATCTGTTGAGTACATTTATTTTAGTGACTGAAATTATAATTTACGAGCTAAAAGCAGCGAGAGGAGAAAATATATAGATGTCAAATATTTAAAATATATTAAATAATTCAATTTTGAAGCAAATATTAATGCTCCTAAATACAATATCTGTTTAAGAATATGCTGAAACACGCACACGTTTACTTTCGTAAGTGAAAGTAAATTCCTTCATCGAGTGTCATTTAAAGTACACTTCCTCGCCTCTATGCCTTAAAAGTACACATCCTAACAACCTCTATCTATATAAAGCATACCCCTCACTTCAATCTTTTATAAGTACACTTTCTCTTCACCTCAATATTGCAAAAGTACACCTCCTCCTCACCTCAATACTGCAAAAGTACACCTCCTCACCTCAATATTGCAAAAGTACACCTCCTCACCTCAATACTGCAAAAGTACACCTCCTCACCTCAATATTGCAAAAGTACAACCTCCTCACCTCAATACTGCAAAAGTACACCTCCTCACCTCAATATTGCAAAAGTACACCTCCTCACCTCAATACTGCAAAAGTACACCTCCTCACCTCAAAATTGCAAAAGTACACCTCCTCACCTCAATACTGCAAAAGTACACCTCCTCACCTCAATATTGCAAAAGTACACCTCCTCACCTCAATATTGCAAAAGTACACCTCCTCACCTCAATATTGCAAAAGTACACCTCCTCACCTCAATATTGCAAAAGTACACGTCGTCACCTTGAATCTTCACTTAGCGTTCAATTTCGAGTACGCTATTATTTTTTTAACTATGTTTTTCAGTACAGGAAAGATTTTAAATTGTATACAAATTTGATTCACTTCTTTCTGTGCACTCAGATATTAAAAAGTGAAAATTTACAAAAGTACATGTAAATTACACAAGATAGGTATGCTATATTAGACAAAATCAGGGCTTGAGTGGAACCGTCTCCTTAGTTTCTGCTCCTCTGTTTAAATGTAGTACTATCAAGAACGCCATTGTCTGTACCAAGGAAAATCTTAGACTATATTTGAAGGCCTATATTCTTGTTTATCAAAATCTCCGAGACTTTAAGCCGGCCGATCGACCGCCCGCTCCCGGCCCCTCACCCGCTGTCGCAGGCAGGCCAAGTAGAGGAACTCGACAATCTCCACAAAGAAGGCCATGGTGAGCCCCAGATACAGCGAGCACAGGCCGCCAACACGACTCATCAAAGCTTCGAACGTGACCGTGAGCTTCTCTTCTCGTTTCAATGTGTCGAAACTTTTTCGCCGAACTACCACGTAGGCGTAGGTGTCCTCGGCTGAGTCGGTGAGAGTTGCCTGCTGCTGCCGCTCCTGCTGCTGGTACGAGACCGGCAGGCGGGTCAAGTTGTCCGCTCCCAGGTAGTCGAGAATATTGCGCAACAGGTGTCGCTTCTCCGACTCGTTGTTGACCTCGCGTAGCCGTTTCCAACTGTCGGACTGATGCAGCATCCAGTGCAGTTGGTAGCTGCTGGCCCGCCAGCGGGTGATTGACAGCTCCTGATCATAGCTGTACCGAGTGCAGCGCTTGCGACATTGGGAATCGTCTGCTACTGCTGCTGCTGCTGCTGCTGCTGCTGGCTGCGGCATCTTGGACTGGTGCTCGCCAATCTCTTCCAGACAGCGCAAACGGCTTGAAAACAGAAATTTAAATTTTACGTGTTGCTTTATTTTATACTGCTTAGCACTGCTATCGTACTGTAAGTAGACTATTCAACTAAAGCAAAGTTCTCTAAGTACTTGAAGTAGACAGCTCTAACCTACCTCAGTTCTGTAGGTAGACAGCTCTAACCTACATCAGTTCTGTAAGTAGACAGCTCTAACCTACATCAGTTCTGTAAGTAGACAGTTCTAACCTACATCGGTTCTGTAAGTAGACAGTTCTAACCTACATCACCTCCTCACCTCAAAATTGCAAAAGTACACCTCCTCACCTCAATACTGCAAAAGTACACCTCCTCACCTCAATATTGCAAAAGTACACCTCCTCACCTCAATATTGCAAAAGTACACCTCCTCACCTCAATATTGCAAAAGTACACCTCCTCACCTCAATATTGCAAAAGTACACGTCGTCACCTTGAATCTTCACTTAGCGTTCAATTTCGAGTACGCTATTATTTTTTTAACTATGTTTTTCAGTACAGGAAAGATTTTAAATTGTATACAAATTTGATTCACTTCTTTCTGTGCACTCAGATATTAAAAAGTGAAAATTTACAAAAGTACATGTAAATTACACAAGATAGGTATGCTATATTAGACAAAATCAGGGCTTGAGTGGAACCGTCTCCTTAGTTTCTGCTCCTCTGTTTAAATGTAGTACTATCAAGAACGCCATTGTCTGTACCAAGGAAAATCTTAGACTATATTTGAAGGCCTATATTCTTGTTTATCAAAATCTCCGAGACTTTAAGCCGGCCGATCGACCGCCCGCTCCCGGCCCCTCACCCGCTGTCGCAGGCAGGCCAAGTAGAGGAACTCGACAATCTCCACAAAGAAGGCCATGGTGAGCCCCAGATACAGCGAGCACAGGCCGCCAACACGACTCATCAAAGCTTCGAACGTGACCGTGAGCTTCTCTTCTCGTTTCAATGTGTCGAAACTTTTTCGCCGAACTACCACGTAGGCGTAGGTGTCCTCGGCTGAGTCGGTGAGAGTTGCCTGCTGCTGCCGCTCCTGCTGCTGGTACGAGACCGGCAGGCGGGTCAAGTTGTCCGCTCCCAGGTAGTCGAGAATATTGCGCAACAGGTGTCGCTTCTCCGACTCGTTGTTGACCTCGCGTAGCCGTTTCCAACTGTCGGACTGATGCAGCATCCAGTGCAGTTGGTAGCTGCTGGCCCGCCAGCGGGTGATTGACAGCTCCTGATCATAGCTGTACCGAGTGCAGCGCTTGCGACATTGGGAATCGTCTGCTACTGCTGCTGCTGCTGCTGCTGCTGCTGGCTGCGGCATCTTGGACTGGTGCTCGCCAATCTCTTCCAGACAGCGCAAACGGCTTGAAAACAGAAATTTAAATTTTACGTGTTGCTTTATTTTATACTGCTTAGCACTGCTATCGTACTGTAAGTAGACTATTCAACTAAAGCAAAGTTCTCTAAGTACTTGAAGTAGACAGCTCTAACCTACCTCAGTTCTGTAGGTAGACAGCTCTAACCTACATCAGTTCTGTAAGTAGACAGCTCTAACCTACATCAGTTCTGTAAGTAGACAGTTCTAACCTACATCGGTTCTGTAAGTAGACAGTTCTAACCTACATCGGTTCTGTAAGTAGACAGTTCTAACCTACATCGGTTCTGTAAGTAGACAGCTCTACCCTACATCAGTTCTGTAAGTAGACAGTTCTAACCTACATCGGTTCTGTAAGTAGACAGTTCTAACCTACATCGGTTCTGTAAGTAGACAGCTCTACCCTACATCAGTTCTGTAAGTAGACAGTTCTAACCTACATCGGTTCTGTAAGTAGACAGCTCTAACCTACCTCAGTTCTGTAGGTAGACAGCTCTAACCTACATCAGTTCTGTAAGTAGACAGTTCTAACTTACATCGGTTCTGTAAGTAGACAGTTCTAACCTACATCGGTTCTGTAAGTAGACAGCTCTACCCTACATCAGTTCTGTAAGTAGACAGTTCTAACCTACATCGGTTCTGTAAGTAGACAGCTCTAACCTACATCGGTTCTGTAAGTAGACAGCTCTAACCTACATCGGTTCTGTAAGTAGACAGCTCTAACCTACATCGGTTCTGTAAGTAGACAGCTCTAACCTACTTCAGTTCTGTAAGTAGACAGCTCTAACCTACATCGGTTCTGTAAGTAGACAGCCCTAACCTACATCGGTTCTGTAAGTAGACAGCTCTAACCTACATCGGTTCTGTAAGTAGTCAGTTCTAACCTACATCGGTTCTGTAAGTAGACAGTTTTAACCTACATCGGTTCTGTAAGTAGACAGCTCTAACCTACCTCAGTTCTGTAAGTAGACAGCTCTAACCTACATCGGTTCTGTAAGTAGTCAGTTCTAACCTACATCGGTTCTGTAAGTAGACAGTTTTAACCTACATCGGTTCTGTAAGTAGACAGCTCTAACCTACCTCAGTTCTGTAAGTAGACAGCTCTAACCTACATCGGTTCTGTAAGTAGACAGCTCTAACCTACCTCAGTTCTGTAAGTAGTCAGCTCTAACCTACCTCAGTTCTGTAAGTAGACAGCTCTAACCTACGACGGTTCTGTAAGTAGACAGCTCTAACCTACATCGGTTCTGTAAGTAGACAGCTCTAACCTACGACGGTTCTGTAAGTAGACAGCTCTAACCTACATCGGTTCTGTAAGTAGACAGCTCTAACCTACGACGGTTCTGTAAGTAGACAGCTCTAACCTACATCGGTTCTGTAAGTAGACAGCTCTAACCTACATCGGTTCTGTAAGTAGACAGCTCTAACCTACATCGGTTCTGTAAGTAGACAGCTCTAACCTACTTCAGTTCTGTAAGTAGACAGCTCTAACCTACATCGGTTCTGTAAGTAGACAGCCCTAACCTACATCGGTTCTGTAAGTAGACAGCTCTAACCTACATCGGTTCTGTAAGTAGTCAGTTCTAACCTACATCGGTTCTGTAAGTAGACAGTTTTAACCTACATCGGTTCTGTAAGTAGACAGCTCTAACCTACCTCAGTTCTGTAAGTAGACAGCTCTAACCTACATCGGTTCTGTAAGTAGTCAGTTCTAACCTACATCGGTTCTGTAAGTAGACAGTTTTAACCTACATCGGTTCTGTAAGTAGACAGCTCTAACCTACCTCAGTTCTGTAAGTAGACAGCTCTAACCTACATCGGTTCTGTAAGTAGACAGCTCTAACCTACGACGGTTCTGTAAGTAGACAGCTCTAACCTACATCGGTTCTGTAAGTAGACAGCTCTAACCTACATCGGTTCTGTAAGTAGACAGCTCTAACCTACATCGGTTCTGTAAGTAGACAGCTCTAACCTACTTCAGTTCTGTAAGTAGACAGCTCTAACCTACATCGGTTCTGTAAGTAGACAGCCCTAACCTACATCGGTTCTGTAAGTAGACAGCTCTAACCTACATCGGTTCTGTAAGTAGTCAGTTCTAACCTACATCGGTTCTGTAAGTAGACAGTTTTAACCTACATCGGTTCTGTAAGTAGACAGCTCTAACCTACCTCAGTTCTGTAAGTAGACAGCTCTAACCTACATCGGTTCTGTAAGTAGTCAGTTCTAACCTACATCGGTTCTGTAAGTAGACAGTTTTAACCTACATCGGTTCTGTAAGTAGACAGCTCTAACCTACCTCAGTTCTGTAAGTAGACAGCTCTAACCTACATCGGTTCTGTAAGTAGACAGCTCTAACCTACCTCAGTTCTGTAAGTAGACAGCTCTAACCTACCTCAGTTCTGTAAGTAGTCAGCTCTAACCTACCTCAGTTCTGTAAGTAGACAGCTCTAACCTACGACGGTTCTGTAAGTAGACAGCTCTAACCTACATCGGTTCTGTAAGTAGACAGCTCTAACCTACGACGGTTCTGTAAGTAGACAGCTCTAACCTACATCGGTTCTGTAAGTAGACAGCTCTAACCTACATCGGTTCTGTAAGTAGACAGCTCTAACCTACATCGGTTCTGTAAGTAGACAGCTCTAACCTACATCGGTTCTGTAAGTAGACAGCTCTAACCTACATCGGTTCTGTAAGTAGACAGCTCTAACCTACGACGGTTCTGTAAGTAGACAGCTCTAACCTACATCGGTTCTGTAAGTAGACAGCTCTAACCTACATCGGTTCTGTAAGTAGACAGCTCTAACCTACATCGGTTCTGTAAGTAGACAGCTCTAACCTACATCGGTTCTGTAAGTAGACAGCTCTAACCTACGACGGTTCTGTAAGTAGACAGCTCTAACCTACATCGGTTCTGTAAGTAGACAGCTCTAACCTACATCGGTTCTGTAAGTAGACAGCTCTAACCTACATCGGTTCTGTAAGTAGACAGCTCTAACCTACATCGGTTCTGTAAGTAGACAGCTCTAACCTACATCGGTTCTGTAAGTAGACAGCTCTAACCTACATTGGTTCTGTAAGTAGACAGCTCTAACCTACATCGGTTCTGTAAGTAGACAGCTCTAACCTACATCAGTTCTGTAAGTAGACAGCTCTAACCTACATCAGTTCTGTAAGTAGACAGCTCTAACCTACATCAGTTCTGTAAGTAGACAGCTCTAACCTACATCAGTTCTGTAAGTAGACAGCTCTAACGTACCTCAGTTCTGTAAGTAGACAGCTCTAACCTACGACGGTCATTTTCAAGTACACATTCTGTTTATTCAGCTGACTCTCCCACTGTACGCTGGCACACACCACAGATGGCACGCACCACAGATACTAAATACCAGTTTTTTTCTGGAGACATTTTTAGTCAGAATATTATTCGACCGATTTTTACATGGATAGGATAGCGACTAAAATTGGCAATCACGAGTGCAACCTCCTTTTCACCATAGCTGCCCATAATTGAAACAGTTTTAAAGAAACCTCTTGTATTCAGCCTAAAGCAACCGGCGCTCACCTCTCAATGATGGAGATATTGCTAGTGCGAAAGTCTCCGCAGTAAGGTATCTGGTTGCTGGGCAGCCCTGCCGGACGGGGAAACCTTGACAACAGGCATTGGCACTTGGCAATGAACAGTTTGTTCATGTGGGCCTCCTTGCACGCCTGGTAGGAATAACGGTATCGATTTTGCAGGTCCTCGATAGCTGGTCTCCACCCGTCATGGCAACGGTCCATTGGTGAGTCTTGGGTCTCCTTCCACAGCACCGTGTCGAATGCGATTTCCACCATTTTGCCTGGAATGGTTTGAGATTTCATTAGCTGTGGGATTTCTGTAGCTGTGGGATTTCTGTAGCTTTGGGATTGCTGTAACTGTGGGATTTCTGTAGCTATGGATTTCTGTAACTGTGGGATTTCTGTAGCTGTGGGATTTCTGTAGCTATGGATTTCTGTAACTGTGGGATTTCTGTAGCTATGGATTTCTGTAACTGTGGGATTTCTGTAGCTATGGGATTTCTATAGCTGTGAGATTTCTGTAGCTGTGGGATTTCTGTAGCTATGGATTTCTGTAGATATAGGATTTCTGTAGCTATGGGATTTCTGTAGCTATGGATTTCTGTAGATATAGGATTTCTGTAGCTATGGGATTTCTGTAGCTATGGATTTCTGTAGATATAGGATTTCTGTAGCTATGGGATTTCTGTAGCTATGGATTTCTGTAGATATAGGATTTCTGTAGCTATGGGATTTCTGTAGCTATGGATTTCTGTAACTGTGGGATTTCTGTAGCTATGGGATTTCTATAGCTGTGGGATTTCTGTAGCTATGGGATTTCTGTAGCTATGGGATTTCTGTAACTGTGGGATTTCTGTAGCTGTGGGATTTCTGTAGCTGTGGGATTTCTGTAGCTATGGATTTCTGTAGCTATGGGATTTCTGTAGCTATGGATTTCTGTAACTGTGGGATTTCTGAAGCTATGGGATTTCTATAGCTGTGGGATTTCTGTAGCTATGGGATTTCTGTAGCTATGGATTTCTGTAGATATAGGATTTCTGTAGCTGTGGGATTTCTGTAGCTATGGATTTCTGTAGATATAGGATTTCTGTAGCTATGGGATTTCTGTAGCTATGTGTTCTGTTGTTGAATTAACGAACGCAGAAACAAGATAGATAATTATCCGGGCGCTCAGTGGCACCAAAGAAGGGGACTGGCCAATAGGAGGGCGGCTCGTATATTTATGCACGCGGGGAAGGAAAGTTCTAGAAAGACCGGGGAAGGAAACTTCTGGAACTATGCGTAAACAAGTCCGCGGTGGAAGTTTCTAGAAACGCTGTCCCCGAACTACCCCTACGCCTCGCATGCCTTTGCAATACACAACATTCTTCCCCTCCTTCAAGGAGTCCAACAGTCCCCAAGCTTCACTTTAATCAGTCCCAGCGGCAGTTCATGAAGCGTATCGGCGGGTGCCTGGCTCGCTCAGATCGGCGGGGCGCTGCTGTTCTTGCCGGAGGCTCCGCCGCCGGTGCCGCCGGTGCCGCCGTGCCGGCTCCGGTCGTTGGCGCCGAGTCCACCAGTGGGTCGAACCGCTCTCTCGGCTGCGCCGGGTGCGGTGTTCGGATCAGCCGCTGCTGGTTCCATCTGGTGCCGTCGCTGAGCTCGACCGCGTGGTGTCCCGCCTGATGGAGCACTTGTAGTGGCCGTGAGAGGCGGGTACCCAGCTTGCCCTTCTTGGTGGGCCGTCGGATTCTCACCCACTCGCCGGGGTGGAACGTCTCGGGGCGGGCCCTTCGCCTGGCATCGGTGTAGGCCTTGATCCGCTGCTGCCGCGCCTCTATTTGCCGCCGCAGTGCCTGAGGCGTCGCCTCGGTCGTTGTCATTCCCCCTCCGGGAGACAGCATGGTGATCGCGGTGCGCCACTTCCGACCCAGCATGAGCTCGGCCGGTGACTTGCCCGTCAGGCTGTGCTTGGAGCTCCGGTAGGCCTCAAGAAGTTGGTCACGGCGTCTTGAAACGGCCTGTTCTCCACCATGGCCGCTCTGATGCTGGCGAGTAGCGACCGATTGAGACGCTCCGTCTGGCCGTTGGTTTGCGGATGGTAGAGGCTGGTCTTGACGTGCCGGATGCCCTGCTCGGCCAAGAAGTCCGAGAACTCGCTGCCAAACTGCGGGCCGTTGTCCGTCAGCACCTTCTCGCACAGCCCCCACCTTGCGAACAGGCTGCGCATCGCACGGCAGATGGTCTCCGTGGTGATGCTGGCCGTCGGGATGACCTCCGGCCACTTGCTGTGCAGGTCGGTCACGACGATGAGGTACCTGCTAGAGGCCGGCGCCGCCTGCAGTTCTCCGACGATGTCCACGGCGATCTCTGCCCATGGTGAATCTGGCCAGCGTATGGTCTTGAGCGGGGCCGGACTGACCTTAAAGTTCTTCTCGGCTGTCTCGCACGCTACGCAGTGTCGCACGAAGGTCTCGACCGCCTTGTCCATGGCGGGCCACCAGACTGAGTCGCGGAGCGCCTGCTTGGTGCGCACGATGCCCTGGTGCCCTTCGTGAGCCTGCTCGAGAAGATGGCCGCGGAGAGACTCCGGGATGACTGCTCTCTCCTGGAAGGCGAGGCATTTGCCGTTGTTCCAGACGCTGAGCTGTTCGCGCACCTTCCAGAGAGCCCGCAGCTCAACGTCGTCGATGTCAGCTGGCCACCGGCCGCTGATGACGCTCCTGATGGCTGTCCCCAGTGTCTCGTCAGCCGAGGTCCCTGCGGTAAGTGCTTCCAGTGTGACCGCCTTGACTCTCGGGCCTGGAGTGTCGGGCAGGTGGATCAGGTTCAGCTCCGATCCGCTGCTCCACCGGGACAGCAGATCGGCCACGTAGTTGCTGTTTCCTGGCAGGTAGCGCACATGGAAGTCGTACTGCAGCAGCCGGTCGCACCACCTATGGATCCGCAGTGGCCGGTGTCCCGTGCCGGTCGGTCCGAGAAGTAGCTGCTGCAGCGCCTGATGATCTGTGCGCAGCTCGAAGTGGCGACCGTAGAGGTAGAAATGCCACTTCTCCATCGCCCAGAGGCTAGCCAGTGCCTCGCGCTCGTTCGCGGCGTAGCGCTGTTCCGTCGTCGTCAGCGCTCGGGCGGCGAAGGCGACCGGTCGCTCGACGCCGTCCTGGATCTGCGACATCTGGGCTCCGATGGCCTTGGCGCTGGCATCCGTGGTGACAATAGTGTCGGCCTTCGGGTCGAAGTGGGCGAGCGTCGGTGCCTTGCTGATGGCGTCCTTCACTGCTTCGAACGCCCGTTGGCACTCCGGCGTCCAGTCGAAGTTGGAGTCGGCCTTCAGGAGCCTTCGAAGCGGCTCTGTGATGTCGGCGTAGTGCGGCACGAAGCGCATCAGGAAGTTAGCGGCGCCTAGGAATGACTTCAACGCCTTCTGATCTCCGGGCTGCCGGATGTCCCTGATGGCCGCTGTGGCTGACTCCGTTGGCCGGATGCCGGCCTCCGAGATCACGAATCCGAAGAATTCGACCTCTTTCTGCTTGAAGGCGCACTTCTGCTTGTTCACCGTCATGCCCTTGTCCTCGAGGCGCTGGAGCAACTTCTCCAGTCGTCGATCATGCTCCTCCTCGCTGCGCCCGTACACGATGAAGTCATCCAGGATGTGCTCCACTCCGTCGAGGTCGGCGGCCTGATCGTCGAGCATGCGCTGGAAAGCAGCTGGTGCCGATGCCAGGCCGAAGGGAACTCGACGATAGCGGAAGAGCCCCTTGTGCGTGATGAAGGCTGTCAGATTGCGGCTCGATTCATGCAGCTGCATCTGCATGTAGCCCGACTTCAGATCAATCTTGCTGAACACTCGGCCGCGGCCTTTCTTGATCTTCGAGGCAATCTCGTCCAGCTGTGGCATCGGGTGCTTGTCGACGATCAGTGCTTGTTCGGCTCGCGAACGTCGACGCAGATTCGGATGCTGCCATCCTTCTTCGCCGTCACCACTAGATTGGAGACCCACTCGCTAGCGTTGACTCGCTCGATGATGCCGTCCTTCTCCATCTTGTCGAGTTCGGCACCGACCTGCTCCTGTCGCATGAGGGGCAGGCGGCGGAGTGGCTGCTGGACGGGTCGCACTGCTGGGTCGACCTTGGGCTGGTGTACAGCGCCGGCGCAGCATCCTATCGCACCGCTGAAGGTCGTTGGGTACCGCGCCTGCAAGTCCGCCGTCAAGTCGCTGACCTCCGCGATTCCGGGCGGCTGCCCGCTAAGGTCGACTCGGAAGCCCAGCTTCTCCATCAGGTCTCTACCGACGATGTTGTCGCCGCCTGGCGCAACGAAGAACCGGTGCTGCATCGCCTTGTCGCCGTAGCGCACCTCCAGCTCGGTGACACCACTTAGCTGGATCGGCAGTCCGCCGTAGGCACGCAGCTTCGTCGTGGTGGGAGAGGTGACTGCGCCTGAGATCCGGTCGGCGGTCTGTCGGACAGCAGCGACACCCTTGCGCCGCAGTCCACCATCAGGCTGACAGCGGTCCTGTCCGGTCCGAGTTCCAGCGTCGCCCGGACCTCCCTGTCGCCACCCGGCACTGCGTAGACTGTGATCACCTCGTCCGCGGCATTGACAGCAGCCTGCTGGCTGCGACAGCAACTCCGGAAGTGGTTCTTCTTGCCACAGCGTCGCATGTCTTGCCCTTGGCCGGACAGGGGGTCGTCGGTCCGTGGTCTCGCCCACAGCGCGTGCAGGCGCCGCCGGGTTTGGCCGTCCTGCCAGCTGGTGCTGGGCGGTGCCTCCCCTTTGCAGCGACCTTCTGGCCCCTCGGCTGTCGGATCGATTGGACGGCTGCCGTGCTCGAGGTTGATGGCGCCATCGCCTTGGCTTCTTTGGAGGCTTCCTCGATGGAGACCGCGATGCTGAGCGCTTTCGCCAGGTTGAGGTCCTCCACCTTCTCCGTCAGCAGCCTCTCTCGGATTCTGGGGTTACTGGTCTTCTCAGCCAGCTGGTCTCTGATGAGATCGTCCTGTATCGCGCCGTAGTTGCACAGCTCCGTCAGCTCCCTCAGGGCTGCCACGAAGGTCTTGACGTCCTCGCCGGGTAGCTGCTGGCGCTGGCGGAAGCGATATCTGGCTACCATCACGTTGGGCTTCTCGCCGAAGATCTTCTCGAGCTCCGCCTTAGTTGCTGCGAACGTGTCGTTCTCCTTGATTGCTTGGCGTGCTCGAGCAACCCGCTGACCTTCGAATCCAAGCAGATGGAGCAGAAGGCTCCTCTTCAGCGGTTTCGCCTCTTCCTTCCCTTCGGGCTCCTTGAATTGGGCCGCCTCGTAATAAAATTCAAAGGCCTCAATCCATCGGCTCCATGGTACTGTCGGTGATCCGCAGTTCGCCAGGAAGGGCGTGGGTGCAGGGATGCTATCCCATCCTCGTCGCCAATGTTCTGTTGTTGAATTAACGAACGCAGAAACAAGATAGATAATTATCCGGGCGCTCAGTGGCACCAAAGAAGGGACTGGCCAATAGGAGGGCGGCTCGTATATTTATGCACGCGGGGAAGGAAAGTTCTAGAAAGACCGGGGAAGGAAACTTCTGGAACTATGCGTAAACAAGTCCGCGGTGGAAGTTTCTAGAAACGCTGTCCCCGAACTACCCCTACGCCTCGCATGCCTTTGCAATACACAACACTATGGATTTCTGTAACTGTGGGATTTCTGTAGCTATGGATTTCTGTAGCTATGGGATTTCTAATTGGGAAATTCGCATGAAGGAAGGTAGTATTTTGTGTTTAATATCCGTAGAAATTTTCGATCAAACAACGGCTCATTTTGCAGGCAGCCATATGAAAAACTAGCAATTGCAATATCATTACAATTTACTTACTCCTTAATTGCTTGAAGCTGAAACCTCAATCAAGGTTTGATTGAGGAGTGGCAGTGGCACGGGGGTCTGACGCAGAAAGGCCAATTAAGTAAATTGAATGCAAAATCGGCAGTGCAGTCTGCATCAATTTTTGGAATGGGATATTTATGGGAGAGCCTTCTGACAGCTCTAGATGCTTCAGTTAGCCATCACTGTGCTTCAGTATTGTGCAAAATACCCTCTGCTTATTATTTATAGCTTTCAGATTTCCTGATTGAGGACTTACAATTGTCCAGTTTGATTGTAGAATCCAACTGTTCTCTGTGGGATCTTATTGTCATTTGTGAGGTTCGTGTAGGATCTCACAATCCTATGAGAGATTAATTTGGGATCTCAAAATCCTATGAGAGATTTGTGTAGGATCTCACAATCCTATGAGAGATTCGTGTGGGATCTCAAAATCCTATGAGAGATTCGTGTGGGATCTCAAAATCCTATGAGAGATTTGTGTAGGATCTCACAATCCTATGAGAGATTCGTGTGGGATCTCAAAATCCTATGAGAGATTTGTGTAGGATCTCACAATCCTATGAGAGATTCGTGTGGGATCTCAAAATCCTATGAGAGATTTGTGTAGGATCTCAAAATTCTATGAGAGATTCGTGTGGGATCTCACAATTCTATGAGAGATTCGTGTGGGATCTCACAATCCTATGAGAGATCATTGTGGGATCTCAAAATCTATCAGAGATTCGTGTGGGATCTCACAATCTTACGAGAGGTTCATGTGGAGTTTCTTGGTTCTTTTTAGAGAGAGCCATGTGTGATCTCGGTGTGATACAAGATTTTCGGTTGGAATGTCTTAAAATATGTCCTTGGCTAAATTCTCATTGCTCTCCACGTGTGATCTACATTTAGTTTTAGAATGGAGAAAATTCAAATACAATTGTAATTTGCATGAAAGCGAGATTAGCCCGAAGAAACGGTCTTAGGGTATCTTTAGGGCAGTGGGTTGCTAGCTGATTCCGAGCGGAAAAGTCTTGCTCAAAGGCTGTGTCAAAAAAACTGCGCTCATAGTTTTTGTTCCTCTAATAGTATTAGAAGTCTAATAGTCTAATCTCCTTCTCAGGCTCCTTCTCATGCTCCTTCTCAGGCTCCTTCTCATGCTCCTTCTCAGGCTCCTTCTCATGCTCCTTCTCATGCTCCTTCTCATGCTCCTTCTCATGCTCCTTCTCAGGCTCCTTCTCAGGCTCCTTCCCAGGCTCCTTCTCAGGTTCCTTCTCAGGCTCCTTCTCAGGCTCCTTCTCAGGCTCCTTCTCAGGCTCCTTCTCAGGTTCCTTTTCAGGCTCCTTCTCATGCTCCTTCTCATGCTCCTTCTCAGGCTCCTTCCCAGGCTCCTTCCCAGGCTCCTTCTCAGGTTCCTTCTCAGGCTCCTTCTCAGGCTCCTTCTCAGGCTCCTTCTCAGGCTCCTTCTCAGGCTCCTTCTCAGGCTCCTTCTCAGGCTCCTTCTCAGGCTCCTTCTCAGGCTCCTTCTCAGGCTCCTTCTCAGGCTCCTTCTCAGGCTCCTTCTCATGCTCCTTCTCATGCTCCTTCTCATGCTCCTTCTCATGCTCCTTCTCATGCTCCTTCTCATGCTCCTTCTCATGCTCCTTTTCAGGTTCCTTTTCAGGCTCCTTCTCATGCTCTTTCTCATCATTCTCAGGCTACTTCTCATGCTCCTTCTCATGCTCCTTCTCAGGCTCCTTCTCATGCTCCTTCTCATGCTCCTTCTCATGCTCCTTCTCATGCTCCTTCTCATGCTCCTTTTCAGGTTCCTTTTCAGGTTCCTTTTCAGGCTCCTTCTCATGCTCTTTCTCATCATTCTCAGGCTACTTCTCATGCTTTTTCTCATCATTTTCAGGCTACTTTTAACTCCAGGCACGGTGTATGTAAATGTATGTAGAGTCTAAAAGTGCCAAAAGTCTTCTAAGTCAAAGAGACCACAGACTCAGTTCGTACTCGATCAAATATCAAGTGCGATATTGATTTCAGATTAAAGTGCAAATTCGATCAATTCTCAATTTCACGAATTCGTCTGGATTGGGGTTTCTAAAAATACGGTAGGGTCAGTTAAATTCAATTTATGCTGCCTGTGCATAATTCAGCTCTTTAACAGCACCCTAAATCGGTGTGAAGGTTTTCTCAACCAAGGACATAGTTAGCTATGAGCTTATTTTGTAGACTGGAAACTTTTTGTCGCTCTGTACATCCAGCCATTCGGTTTTATGCGTATTTGATGGACGCAGCTAGACGCATTGATATACTCGTAGATAAGACAGCCAAGCAGACACCCACTAAAACTAAATCCTATGGGAATTAAATGGAATGAGAACGCGTCCAAAGCTTCGTGACTTCAATACTTCGGAGAAAGAATGGGGATCTTACGTCAGTCTTCGAAGCCTCTATGAGGCTCTTCCATCGGATTCACCTGGCTCAATATGCACTCCGGCATTCTCAATACCGGGATAGAGGTTCGCCTCGTGCAGCAGCAGGCGCAGCCCGTAGGCCTGGTCGAACACGTCCATCACGAAGGCCTGCTCCCAGGGGTGCTGTCGCGAGTTCGAACCCAGATTCACAATGAGATACACAGCCGACATTGCTTGCGACTTGTCCGCCTGCGTCGGCTTAACCGTGTAGCAGTTGAAGTACTTCGGGTGCGAGACCAGCTGAAAGGTTAGTTGGCATTCGCTGGCTTTGCCAACCATCACATAGTTGCCGATGGCGATCATGCAGTGAAGGAGGAACTCGTCCACACTGTGACCCATGGACACGGTCACGTTTGGGTCCAGATTCTGATAATACGTGTTCACCTGCGAAAATGAAAAAATATATATAAATATACTCCAGCTAAGCTCCTATTTATTTAAAATATGCCGAAGGCATATTGCTGTCTGGGGTTCCACCAGGTCATGCAGTGTCTTTTTAGAGACTTTCCGACACAAATAATAAATCAAGGTAGTGCTGATTATTTCAATTGAAGAAAAGGTTTTGCTGGTGGTTGAAAACCGAGACAAGACAAGTAGTTTCCTGGGTAGCAGTTGCCTCAGGGGGAGGGGCTCCAGTTGGCATTAAAAATTAAACAAGTCGGTATGAAAATTTGTTCTTTTTCAATATTACTTTCGGCTCCTTGAGCTCTACAATTGAGAGGCATCCATGCAGTCTAGAATCTCTTCTTTAAGCATAAAAAAGTTTGGTAGCGTCGAAAACTCATCAATTCACAAGATATGAAACAGAGATTTTAGCCGATAAATTTGTTAATTCTACAGATGCGTTCTACTGTGTACAAAACTGTCTCGGTTGTATTGTAACACAACTATATCTGTATGTCCGCAGACAGTCCGAGCTCTTGCCAAAATGCTCTCGATCTCTCTCTATCCTCTATAAACACTCGCCCTCATGCCGAAAATGTTTGATTGGTAGCTTTTTTAAACTAAAACTTTTTTCTCGCCTTATGGTAAGTCCTATTGTCATTCTGCAATAGCTATCGAGAACAAACACTTCTTTAAACACTACCAATCGTTGTGAAGCAGTCACAGAACATTGAAAAACACTACCAATCGTTGTGAAGCAGTCACAGAACATTGAAAAACACTACCAATCGTTGTGAAGCAGTCACAGAACATTGAAAAACACTACCAATCGTTGTGAAGCAGTCACAGAACATTGAAAAACACTACCAATCGTTGTGAAGCAGTCACAGAACATTGAAAAACACTACCAATCGTTCCGAAAAAGTCATATCTGAGCGTAAAATCTGCGACAGGCCACCCTTCATCCAAAACCGAACCTTATCATAAAACAGCAGCGTGTTGGCCAGTCGCAGGTTGCCGCTGAACAACAACTGTCTGGTCAGTTGTCTCAACCGCCGGTTGAAAGTCGCTGGTGCCAGTTGTCCATCGCACTGCTGCCACATTCTAGCCGCCCTAGGCGAGAACGGATAATGACTGCAGATTGTGATGGCGGGAAAGTCGCTGGGATCATTGCCTATGACTGACGTCTGCACTGACACGTCGTACTCTCGATAGTTCATCAGCACCCTAGTGGACGAGTACACTAACAGGATGAACATGGCCAGGACAAAGACTAGCCAGAGTATTCGAAGGAAAGTTGTGTCAGCTCGACAGATCTTTGGCACACCGCGCAGGCTGCTGCTGCTGCAGAACAGCTGCCGAATGTTGGCAGAAGGCTGAGGCACTGGCTTGGCCGGCAAGGATGAGTCGGCATTGAGGCGCGTCAGCTCGGGAACGCTGTTGTTTTTTGCCGATTCTTCAGAGCGCATGCTTTCGGGCAGAATCTTAATAGGCGGCGTGCTTTGATGAATCTGACAGCTGAGTTGCAGCATCGATAGTTGGGAACCTATATGTAGCTATATATTTGGATAATTCCCGACCAATTGGAATTCAGGGCTGATTACTCGTGGCTGGATTCGTCTGTGCAGCCTTGGGTAGGATTATTCATTTAGATTCTCATCTGGTATCGCGTTTATTTATGAAAAGAAACAGAGTCATGCAATTAATCCTTCAAATCTCAGGAATGCAATTCTAAAGACATGTCTATATGAAAAAGCAAAAGCCAAAATTTGAGATAGGCATGAAGTAATAAAGCTTTCAGATAAGAGCCAGTATACGATAAATGGAGCTTGTGTCATTTAGTTAGTGTCTGGATTTCGTGGGTGCAAATTATTCGATTCCCCGATATCTAGTAGGTTCCTCCGCTTCATTCGAGTATCATTGAGCACTGCAAGCGAATCTCATTGGGACAATTTATGACATTCTCTTGGGTTTTATTAACAGCATATAGTATCCATATAAAATGATCATTAATATGTAATAAATATGAGCATGGGCTACTAATGCCATTGCCCACTGAGACACGGGTTTGCGGATATTCCGGCCAAGCACGCATCTTTGAATATGATATGATACACTGTAGTGCAAATTAATTAATACGATCAAATAACCCGCATAGAAAATAATAGGTCACGATGCAGGGTCTGCACGGAAAAAGTACAACTATTTTATGTGTCATTTTATTCATTTCATTTGAATTTTACGTAGCTACATATATTTGCAGCGAGAGTTCCAATCAAGCAAGAAATGACCATCATTATGAAGATAATGAGGATAATGAATGAATGAAGATTATGAAGATATAAATGAAGATAATGAAGATAATAATGAATTCAAGCAAGAAATAATAATGTTTTACTTGTACAGCTAAGATCGAAGCTCGAGTACGCATACATATAATTGTACCAGAATTAATATTTTGCATTACACGTAGAAAATCGTTGTTAGCGCGATAATTTTAACACTAAATGACCGAGTTTAAAGAATAAAATGTATGAAGCTTGTACGCAAGTACATGTAATTTATCTACGATTTCATGCCTTCTGACTAATTAAGTGCACATGTTTATATATTCATGTACAAAATTGGCAAGAGAAACGCATTGTTGTGCATTGGTCTAATGTATAAACTGCAATAGTATTATATCGACTATAGCATACTAAATTGACAAGTAAACAAAGAAAAGTTTTATAACCATAAAATGATTATTATAGGTTTTTATTATGTATCTTTACAAAATAATATATGCTACTGCAAACTGAAGAATATATTTTAAATGTCCTGTCGGCAGGAAATCGTTATTTTTGTTTTACTTTTAAATCGCTAGTGGAAACGAAAGCAGATTGGATTTGAGTTCCTAGCGCAAAATGATTTATTGTAAAAAAAACTGGAGTAACAGTAACCCAAGTTAGATTTTATTCCTGAGTTAATATGACTATCTAAATGAGTACAACAGCAGATTCATTTGGAGCTTTCGACCCGTCTCCGATTAGATCAAGGGTCAAGAGCCAAACTGAAAAGGATAAAATTTCTAGCTTGATTAAGAACGAACATGTGGATCCGTTTTCAGAAGACGATGCAGAATTGTTGACACTAAATCGAAAGCCAGCATGCTTCTTAATAATTGGAAAGCCTGGTTCAGGAAAGACCACTTTGGCTAAAAAGATTCGTGATGCTTTTAATTGTGAGCTCGTTAATCCAACAGAAATTCTTAATGGGATAATTCACACAGAGACTGAGCTCGGAGAAGAACTTCGAAAAAAGCTGGAAGCAGGCGAGATTTTGAGCGATGAAGTTGTTTTTAATGTAAGAATTTTTCAGTGTTGAATATATATGCATATATTTTTTGCTTTTGTTTGTAGAAATTTGTAGAGCATAAATCACAGTAAAATATAGTTATTAAAGTTAGTAGACTAGAGGTTGCAAATGTGTAATAACTTCCATAAAAATTTTTAAGCATGTACTTCAGCTCTTTACTTTACCAGGTGTTTTACAGAAGGTTAAAGACATAGTATTTAGTTTTAGTTTTAAAATTTTCCATCAGTTTAATATACACTTGCATTTGGCATAGAGCTATAGACAGAAAATAATTTTTTTTGCAGTTGAAATGGTGCACAGTCAGCACAGAGGCTTCTTTTTCTTGTTGGGCTTTGATATTTACCTAAAATTGACAAAAATATTATCTCAACTGATTTAATGGACCTTAAACTTTAATAATAGAAGTAATAGTAGGGCTGGATATATCAATATCGTATAGCATTGTTCCTTGGAATCGGTATTCATAAATTTATAGCACACAAAGAGATGGACTTGAATTATCAGACGAAAATCCGATAATATCAAAATAGTATTGTGACATTTCATGTTTCTCTTTTATTTCTTGAAAAAGTAAACAAAAATATGGTACTAATTTCTGATGCCTGTTGATATTTTATTATATTTTGCTTTTCTAAAAGGTAAATATTCTGTACTTTTGAACTAAGTTAGTCTACAGCAAAATAAATGTAATTCAACAATACTAATCTGAATTTATTTTCTATGAATTTTGCTTAAGCATTCAGGCGGACATTAACGAAAGCTGGTAATTTACATGAACAGAAATTTTCTACAATGCGTTGATAAAATTGTCGTTTTATTTTCACTGCATTTGTATTGTATTTGGTCACTGATCATTCAATGTGGTACAATTTTTTGCTTTTTAAATAATTATGGAGAAAAATTCACAAGGAGGCAGTTTCGCCAGTTTCACAGTTAGTTTACTACAGCTAATGTATCTACTTTAATTAATGTTGCATTTTTCAATTTCTTTCGCCAACTCAGCTGCTATTGGACAAACTGAAGTCACCAGAGGTGCAGCATCATGGCTATGTCCTGGATGGCCTACCCTGCTCAAACGACAGCTTCATGCCGATGCAGAAGCAGCTGGATCTGCTCAAATCAATGTCCCTGTCGCCCGACTACATCCTGCACCTGAAGCTGACTAACGAGGATCTTCAATCGCGACGAGTCACCGTCCGGATCGACTTCGAGGACGGCGCCCTCTATGGCAAGGAGTTTTACGACCCGGACAAGCCGGAGAAGCAGCCTAAAGAGGAGAAACCTGAGCCGGACGCAGACGACGATGAGGAAGAGGAAGAAGAAGAGGAGCTCGAAGAGGAAGAGGAGCTGGAACTGCCAGGCAGCGCGGACTTCCCGCTTCTGGCACCGGAAGTGATCCAGCGACTGCTACGTCGGCCCGAGGACATGCCGCAGTCGGTGACGGCCGGCATTAACGACTACGTGGCGCGGTGCCAACGCCTGGTAGAGGACCTGATGTCCGATCACGATCAACAATGCGTTATCGAGCTCAACGCAACTCTGCTGCCGTCAGACATCTTCCGGCAGGTCCAGTTGAAGCTGCAGAGCCTCGGCGTTCAACCGGCGGTGACGCCGATGCGCCTGTTTGAGGCTGGCAACGAGGAGGACCAGCCGCCTGAGGACATGGACACCGAGGAGCTCATGCGCATGCTGGGGCCCAAGAAGATGCCAGCACCAAGGTGAATGAAACCCATAGAATTATGGTTGGAAGCTTGTGAACATACTCGTATCTATAGTTTACTACACTGTGAAAAGTTAGGAAGCTATAGTAAACTTCTAGGACCAAGAGCGAAACTGTCAGACCTTCGTGACTACGAGGTATGTAGGAAGCTCAGGAAGTTAAGCTAGTTGTCCTATGACTAGATACGAACCCAATGAAATTTTGTGACTACGAGCTAAAAGAGGACCAACCACCCAGGAAGCAAACCAATGAGCCACCATAACCGCACTTACAGGTATCGCTGGCAGCGCAGCAGGTGGCTCCGCTATTGCCCGGTGGCCCTGTACGAAGGCTCCCTGGTACCCGGCAAGCCGGAGTTCTGCTGCAGCTTCCTCAACAAGATTTATTGCCTCTCGTCTCTCGAAGCTTTGGCCAAGTTCACTAAAAACCCCGACCGTACTTGCTGGCCGCCGCAGCCGCGTCCTCCGGTCAAGGTGGTCGTTTCTGGACCGCCACATTCGGGCAAAACGTCTACGGCACTCCTCTTAGCCGAACGGTACAACGCCAAGGTGATCGACTTCGAACGCTGATGCTGCCGCGGATCGAGCAGCAGATTCGGCTTCGACTGGAGAAAGTTCGCTCAGAGGCTACGGCTCTGGCCATAGAGATTGTCGCGCCAAACTGCGCGAGGCGGCGCGGCGGCCAAGCAAGCGGCGGAGAGGGCCACAGGAAGCTGAGGAGGCCCGACGGGCAGCCGAAGCGGCCAAAGGTGGCGAAGCCGAAGGCGAGGAGGAAGGCGAAGGCGAGGGCGACGGAGAGGGCGAGGAAGATGGCGAAGCGAGGAGGCGAAGAAGGAGGAAGAGGAGGCCACGGCAGCTCCGGAGCCCGACGGACAAACACCGCCGCCGCCGATGTTGGCGCAGTCGAGGGCGGCGAGGAAGAAGAGCAGGACGAGCCTCTGCCAGAAGTGGACGCCCAGCATCCGGAAGTGGTGGCCATAGTTGAGGCCAAAGTGAAGGAGGCGGCTAGTGCGAAGGCTACACTGGATGCAGAGGTTTACGTAGAAGTTCTGGAGGATGCCATTCGTCAGGTTGGAGTTTGCCTGTTGTCTGTTTGCTTAGCTGCTTGGCTGGTTGGTTAGTTACTCTAAGTACTTAATTACAGGGATGCGTAGGCAGGCTCAGAAAAGAAACTATAGAAAATTCGCTCTGTCACACCGCCGCAGGTGGAACGCGAGCAGCGCCAGTCGGCTCCGAACGACCAGGGACCCTAGCCGGCGGCTGGGTGATCGACAATTTCCCGTTGAATCGCGACGTCTGGAACGCCGTGCTCGAGAAGGGCCAAGAGAAGGGCTTTCTTCCCGACGAGTTGGTGATCCTGCGCGACTCAAGCGACGGCGGCGAGTACCTGCTGCGCCGCTGGTACCAGCGCAACGCGACTCGGTGCGCGCCAGCGTCCAGGAGCGCTGGATCGGGAGGCCGAGGAGAAGCGCCGTCGCGAGGAGGAGGCGCTGCGCAAACTGGAAGAAGAGCGCGCCGAGCAGGAGCGCCTGGCGCTCGAGGCCGAGCGGCTGGCCAAAGAAGCCGGCGAGGGCGATGAGGCGAAGAGGCGAAGGCGAGGGCGATGGCAAAGCCAAGAAAACTGCCGAGGAGGAAGGCGAGGAAGAAGAGGAAGAAGAGAACGATGACGAGGAGGAAGAAGAGAAGCGGCCAACCCGCCAGCCCGAGGTGAAATTCCAGGAGCCGCCTGCGTCCTCCGTCGAGCCTGAAGATGCCGGCGCTGGGAACGCCGACGCTGACGACGCTGCTGAAGCTCCGGAGGATCCGCTAGACCAGCCGCTGCCGCCGCCCGGTCGGAAATTGACGCGGCCAGAGCCAAGCGCAAGGAGTTCGAGTCCGAGTTCGCGCGCATAGTCACGGCGGTGCAGAGTAACACCGCATCGACCCCACCGAGGTGGTGATCAACGATCGCACAGAGGAGGACATTGTCAACGAAATTATTGCCACCATGGAGAAGCCGTTCCGCTATCAGGCCTGGGAGCTCACCGGCCAGGACATCGAGGAGGAGGAGGAGGACAACGAGGCGGCCAAGGCGGAAGAGCAGAAGCCGAGGAAGAGGAGGAGGGCGGCGCCGAGGAGGAAGAAGATCCCAACCGGGGCAAGAACAAACAGCTGGGCGAGTCCAGCTTCTTCTGTCCAGTCAGCCTACACGACAATCAGGTGAGTTGTTTGAGTGTTTCCAAGAAACTGACGAAAAGACGTCCTTTTGACACCCAATTTTTAACGCTCGAATCTGGGGCCATCACCCACACTTTCACCTCCTCAATTCCCTAATCCAGGTGATGTGGCCTGGCAACCCGGAGATCGCCGCCAAGTATCGCGGCAAGGTCTATTATTTCGCGTCCAACGAAGCTAGAGACAAGTTCCTCGAACAGCCAGAGCTCTTCCTGCCAACTGACACGCCGTTGAAGCCGCCGCCTCTTCGCCTGCTGATCCTCGGTCCGAAAGGCTCGGGCAAAACTCTGCACGGAAAGCAGCTGGCCCGCCGACTTGGCCTGTTTCACATCTCCTTCCGCGACCGGCTGCAAGAAGTTGTGCTGCCGAAAACGCGCAAGCGGATCGGCCCGGATCACGAGGAGCAGCTGGAGGAGTTGCCTGAGGAGCTGCCCGACCTGCCTGAGACGTCCGTGACGGACCGACGGTGAGCCGGTCGAGGTTGAAGAGCCATCGGAGAAGTCGCCGGAGGAGCCGGACGAGGAGGAGGAAATCTCTTACTCGGATCTGGAGGAGAACGTGAAGAACAACATTGAGAAGCAGGATCCGCTGACTACTGAGTCCTTGGAGACTCTGCTGACGCAGTTCTGGCGCGCGAACCGTTCAAGAACATCGGATTCGTGCTCGAAGGCTTCCCAGGACGCCGAGGAGGCGCAATTCCTCGCCGAGGCCGGCCTATTCGTCGATGGAGCGATCGTGTTGAACACGGGCGACCAGGAGATCATCGCCCGGATGCTGCCGCCTAAGCTGGAGAAATGGCGCGAGCGTCGAAAGCAGAAGAACGACATCAAGCAGCGTAACAAGGAGAAGTCGCAGAAGAAGCGCCAAGAAGCGATGGAGAAGCGACGCAAGGAGCTGCTGAAGGAGAACGAGGAGGCTCGCAATGAGCGCCAGGAGCAGCGCAAAGCGGAACGGCAGCAACGCATCGAGGACGGTGAAATCGAGGAGGGCGACGAAGAGGAAGAAGAAGAAGAGGAGGAGGAAGAGGAGGCCAACGACATCGAAGCGATCCTGGCTGAGGAGTTTGAGGAGGAGGAGGAGATGGAGGACGAGGACGAGGAGCCTGAAGAGGACGCCATCGATCGGCTGAAGAACGACATCAACGATGTGTACGACGGCGATCTGAACTCGCTGGACGCTGTCAAGGATGTGCTGGAGGAGATGCTGATTCCGCGTTTCGTAGTCGAGTCGGGCAAGAAGCCGCACATTGTGCGCCACTACATCACCAAGAGCCTGCGCTACCTTATTGAGAACCGGCGCAGCATCTTCGAGCGAGTTTACCCGGTATCGGAAAAGACAGCCGCCCGTCTGCTCACCACCGGCTACAAGCACCTCAGCAGCTTCGGCCGCTGGTGCCCAGTCGCTCTGTACGACGGCGACTGCGTTCTGCCTCTCGCCGACGAGGCGCATCCGACTTTCCCGGCCGTCTATCAGAGCTTCGTCTACTTCATGTCCAGCGCGGCCAGGCGCGACTCCTTCGCCGCCGACCCGCGTCGCTACCTGGACAGCAGCGCCAAGCACCCGCGGGTGGTGGTCCCGATTAGAGTGGCCGTTCTGGGCCCGCCGAAGTCCGGCAAGACCGCCCTGGCCAGCCGATTTGCCAAGGACCTCGGCCTCGTCCGGCTCAGTGCGGGAGACGCTCTTCGTCGAGTACTGCAGGAGCAGCGAAAGACCTCACTGGCCAAGGAGATTAATAGGCACCTGCTGGCTGGAGGCGTGGCGCCCGAGGAGCTGGTCGTGCGCGCTGTCGAGACCGTCCTGATGGACACGCGAACCTCCGTTCGGGGCTACGTATTCGATGGATTTCCATGCAGCATGCGCCAGGTGAAGCTGCTCACCCAGCACGGCATTGTGCCGCACAAGGTGTTTCTATTAAACGTCGATCATCAGGAGCTCATGATTCGCGGTACCAACGACCGACTGCGCACGGACAAGCCCTACGTAATGCACGACTCTGCCCAAGTGTTGGCCGTTAAGCTGGCCTGCTATCGCAAGGAGAGCGATCCGGTGGCCAACTGGTACAGGGAGCAGCACCGGAGTCTGTGCCAGCTGGATGGCACGCAGTCCAAGTGGCTACTTTGGGAGACAGCCCTAGCTGAGGCTAAGAAGCAGACAGCCCACATTCAGCAGTACGTCTACAGGGTGCGCCGAGACACGGCTGCGTCCATCGCCGACATGTGCATCACGGACAGGGAGTTCCTGGCCCGCCTGGGCGAGTACCGTCAGTACTGTCCGGTGAGACTGCAAGCTCACGGCGAACTGGTCGACTGCTCGGAGACGCCCGGTCTGAACTACGCGGCCGAGTTCCGGGGTCGCTACTATAAGTGCGCCGGCCCGAACGAGCTGGCAAAATTCCTCGATGGCGCGGCGAAGTTCGTGCCGCCGTTGGCCACCAGACTGCTGCCAACGGACGATTTGCTGCCAAAGAAAGTGTTGCAATCGGCTGTGCGGTCCAAGTTCCCTATGCAGCTGCACTTGCAGGGCTATTGCCCTGTCACCTTCTTGAGTGGCAAGCAGCGTTACGAAGCTCTGGTGCCCGGTAACAAAGACCTGCTGGTTGAGTACACAGACCGGCTGTACTGCTTCTCCGATGAAGGCGCTCGAGACTGCTTCATGCGCAAGTGAGCATACGATTCGAAACCTCGAAACTTTTTAATGAATAATAATTCACAAATTTCAGTTTCTATTTCAATTTAGCTTTGTAAATGTTATACTAATCAGACTGCTTAAAGTAGGATAATCGAACCGATTCGCCAATATGTAGCGCTGCAACGCCAAAATGAGTGTCATTGGCACTAAAATGAGTGCCTGCGGGTGCCAAAATGAGTGTCATTGGCAATAAAATGAGTGCCTGCGGGTGCCAAAATGAGTGCCATTGGCACTAAAATGAGTGCCTGCGGTGCCAAAATGGGTGTCATTGGCACTAAAATGAGTGCCTGCGGGTGCCAAAATGAGTGTCATTGGCACTAAAATGAGTGCCTGCGGGTGCCAAAATGAGTGTCATTGGCACTAAAATGAGTGCCTGCGGGTGCCAAAATGAGTGCCATTGGCACTAAAATGAGTGCCTGCGGTGCCAAAATGAGTGTCATTGGCACTAAAATGAGTGCCTGCGGGTGCCAAAATGGGTGTCATTGGCACTAAAATGAGTGCCTGCGGGTGCCAAAATGGGTGTCATTGGCACTAAAATGAGTGCCTGTGGTGCCAAAATGGGTGTCATTGGCACTAAAATGAGTGCCTGCGGGTGCCAAAATGGGTGCCATTGGCACTAAAATGAGTGCCTGCGGTGCCAAAATGGGTGCTAACAACGCCGATTCCCAAAATAATGTCGGAATTTTGTCACGTAGAACTCTTGTCTCTGTCCCCACTATCAATTTGTAACTAACTGCACTGCAGACCGGAGCTGTACTGGGATCTGCAGCTGCCTGCCAAGCTGCCGCCACTGAAGAATCCCACTGACGTGACAAAGCTGCCAATACCCGGCTACCTGGAGCAGACGCTCGCCGATGCACTTCGCAACGCCATGACAGCCGCGGCCAACTTCAAGCCAAAGTACCCATTCCTGAGCCAGGACCGCTCCGCCGCCATCTACATTGGCCTGCACCTGAGAGCCTACAATCCCAGCAGTCCGGCCTACACCAAGCAGAAATATCGGCGCAAACTGGAGGAGTTTGAGGCCCAGTGCCGCATCATCCAGCAGTTGGGGGACAGCATGACGCTCAAGTACAAGGAGCCCTCCAAACGGCCTCCTAAGCTCGACGTCAACTTGGAAGCTTTCCAGAAATTGAAACGACAAATTGACGAGCCGGCTTTGTGGACAAGTTGAGAAGCGAGGGCCGGGATTCGAACTCGAGACTTTACTTGATTATCTGATGCCGGTTTGTCCATGGCAAACTACGTAAAAAAAGCAAACCTAATTTCTGAACGTAATCAGTTTTCATGCCAGAAACTACCACAAGAACAACAAATATTTTTGTTTTACTGCGTAATGAAGCACTGTTTTTTTCACTAAAAGATCTGCTTTGCTAAAGTAAATTTAAAAATGAACCTTCAATTCCTTAAAATTTTTTTATGAAATGTAGCTCGTAAAATATAATAAGGATTTGATAAAAATAGGCCTAACCGCTACTTAAACTGTCTTTTTCACTTTGAATTGTTAAATTACGCTTGTTCATAATAAATATTAAAAAGTTGATCAAGTAACTATGTAAGCTATCGAACAGTGTGACCTGGGCTTACTTTGTTGACCTCGAGCCATTTAGATGCTAATTTTCCGTTTTATAATTTTGTTGAAGCACCTGCGCCCGCTGTTCTAACGCCAGCTTCGGATTCTGGCGCCAATATGTCGCCGTGACGGAGTGACCAAAGCACTCGTGGGGTTCAGGTGGCCGCGGACCCAAACCCCACCCCCAGTCGCCTACACAAAAGCAGCGCTCCTCCAAAAACTAAATTAAGCAGCAGATAAACACAAAATTGGACGTGGCATCAGCCAGACTAAGATACAGGGGTATGGGCGTCAACCAGGAAGCAAGGACTACTTAACAACACAGGACAAGAAGATAGAGGGTGGCAACCAGGAAGATAGAGGGTGGCAACCAGGAGGATAGAGGGGGGCAATCAGGAAGATAGAGGGGGGCAACAAGGAAGATAGAGGGTGGCAACCAGGAAGATACAGGGGGGGGGGCAACCAGGAAGATAGAGGGAGGCAACCAGGAAGATAGAGGGGGGCAACCAGGAAGATAGAGGGGGGCAACCAGGAAGATAGAGGGAGGCAACCAGGAAGATAGAGGGAGGCAACCAGGAAGATGGAGGGTGGCAACCAGGAAGATACAGGGGGGGGGCAATCAGGAAGATAGAGGGGGGCAACCAGGAAGATAGAGGGAGGCAACCAGGAAGATAGAGGGTGGCAACCAGGAAGATAGAGGGTGGCAACCAGGAAGATGGAGGGAGGCAACCAGGAAGATAGAGGGTGGCAACCAGGAAGATAGAGGGTGGCAACCAGGAAGATACAGGGGGGGGGCAATCAGGAAGATAGAGGGGGGGCAATCAGGAAGATAGAGGGGAACAACCAGGAAGATAGAGGGAGGCAACCAGGAAGATAGAGGGTGGCAACCAGGAAGATACAGGGGGGGCAATCAGGAAGATAGAGGGGGGCAACCAGGAAGATAGAGGGAGGCAACCAGGAAGATACAGGCGGGCAACCAGGAAGATAGAGGGGGGGGGCAACCAGGAGGATAGAGGGGGGCAACCAGGAAGATGGAGGGTGGCAACCAGGAAGAGACAAGGGCGACAACTAAGAGACAGGGGCGCCCACCAAGAGACAGGGGCGCCCACCAAGAGACAGCGGCGCCCACCAAGAGACAGGGGCGCCCACCAAGAGACAGGGGCGCCCACCAAGGGACAGTGGAGTCCACCAAGAAATCGGGGCGCCCACCAAGAGACAGGGGTGACCACTAAGAGACAGTTGGATCTAAAGAAACACCAATATACCACAATATACCAATTGAGAGACTCTTGCACAAATGGATGAATTTCTTCTAGAACACGGAATCGCTAGGACTTCCTGCAAGCTGGCAACTAACTTTCCTCATCCAAATGGGCTATTCGTAGCTCAGCTACTCTTCCAGATCTGCAGCATACAGCATAAAACTACCGCAGTTTAAAGCTGAGAATGAGTAAATAATTATAGAAGCAAATGTGACAAAAAATGCATGTACTTTTAATAATGAGAAGATCCGGCAGTTAAGGAACCAAGGACTGCTCAAGTACGTTTCTTGAAAAATTTAAGGATGCAGGCTTACCGAAAAAATGCAATACGGAGAAAAATGTTTATCTTTTGACATGTATCACTTCTAACTGAGCAAAATCTTAAGTGCTGTGTTAATAGCAATACT
>NIVC01000419.1:174065-234065 GCA_002269645.1 Macrostomum lignano | reverse complement strand
TGATATTTGATATTTATAAAAGTGTCGAACCACAATAAGAAATAATCCTGGTGGAGAGTTTCGGCCTTGAGAAGAAGGTTCTGCTCTCAGAGCCCTGTTTAGGGGTGGGGAAGCACCAAACCAAGCTCAAAGCGAAGGTCTGATATTTTTTATTTTAGTTTAACCTGGGTCCCACTAAACACAGTTGCACGCACATCAAATCGTCTGTTGAGGTCCATGTAAACGAAACTCGAAGCGCACAACACAGTCACACAGACTAGAGCTGCATTGGTTAAGGACTGATTTCGGAGAGGTGGTAAAAATCGGACCACCCCTACTGGGAATGCCAGCCAATAGGAGCAGTCCAAGGGACAGACAGTCCGTCGACTAAACGAGTCAGAGAGGGGCAGAGCTATAAAAGTGAAAACCTTTGGTCTAGCTAAAACAGGCTTACATGGACCACCTAATTTCTCGGATAGACTGAAACATTCAACTGAACTGTCAATAGTCAATACACGAGAAGACACGAATGTCTCGCAGGAGATATCCCAATAACACAGAGTCCCGGAGAGGTGCAACAGTAACAGATGTTACATCAAGTGGACTGGATACCTAAGGTAAGCATAAAATGAAAAGATTCAATTTAAAAGATTGACTTCCTCGCGTTCTAATTCTCTAGTAAAACCAAGCCTTTGGATTACTACGTAGCTAATAAAACAACACACGACTTTTAGATCTAACAATACTTGGGAGCCAGTGAAAAATGTTTTCGACGACGTTCTTGAAAAATTGCATTGAAATTGCAGTAAGTACCAAAACGAAGTGTTTTTTAGGATGAAAAAATGATTAACTTTAGTAAAGAGCCTCAGTAAGAACCTACTCAATCGAAATTTCAGAAATAAGTTTTCCTGCCAGACCAGAAAGCAAAATCTAGCAGGTAAGCAAATCGGTGCACATACAACTTAAGCTGGTCCAGCTAACCTACAGACTGCACTGACGCAACTGAGCCAGTCTGTTTAAGAGCCTTACAGATGGGAGGTGGAATTCAAGTTTAGGAGGTCCAGCTAACCTACAGACTGCACTGACGCAACTGATCCAGTCTGTTGAAGAGCCTCACAGATAGGAGGTGGAATTCAAGTTTAGGTGGTCCAGCTAACCTACAGACTGTACTGACACCAATATGCCAGTCTGTTTCAAAGTCTCAGTAGAATATCAGTTGTAAACTGTCAATCCTTAATTCTCGTATAAATGCCAAATTTGACAGGCCCAGTCTGGAGACGGCAAGTCAGCTTTGATGCAGACGAGTGACGCAAGCAACTCCAGCAAGATATCGACCAAGACTTTAAAGGCCAAGAGCCATTAAGTCGACTATAGGCTGACACCTCACGTCTGGACACTTCTAAGAAGTCGGCTGAGGCACCTGAGACGCTGGTCAGTCCGGTGGACAGACGTGTTGCCTCATCGCAGTTCAGTCATAGGACGAGATTGAATCTACTGTGGTAAGCTTGCTGCAAAAGTGTTCAGATTTGGCTTATCCTATTCTAATTGAACTGGTCCAGCTAACCTACAGACTGTACTGACGCCACAGAGCCAGTCTGTTTTAGAGCTTCACAGATGGGGTGGAATTCAAGTTTAGGAGGTCCAGCTAACCTACAGACTGCACTGACGCAACTGAGCCAGTCTGTTGAAGAGCCTCACAGATAGGAGGTGGAATTCAAGTTTAGGAGGTCCAGCTAACCTACAGACTGCACTGACGCAACTGAGCCAGTCTGTTTAAGAGCCTTACAGATAGGAGGTGGAATTCAAGTTTAGGAGGTCCAGCTAACCTACAGACTGCACTGACGCAACTGATCGAGTCTGTTGAAGAGCCTCACAGATAGGAGGTGGAATTCAAGTTTAGGTGGTCCAGCTAACCTACAGACTGTACTGACACCAATATGCCAGTCTGTTTCAAAGTCTCAGTAGAATATCAGTTGTAAACTGTCAATCCTTAATTCTCGTATAAATGCCAAATTTGACAGGCCCAGTCTGGAGACGGCAAGTCAGCTTTGATGCAGACGAGTGACGCAAGCAACTCCAGCAAGATATCGACCAAGACTTTAAAGGCCAAGAGCCATTAAGTCGACTATAGGCTGACACCTCACGTCTGGACACTTCTAAGAAGTCGGCTGAGGCACCTGAGACGCTGGTCAGTCCGGTGGACAGACGTGTTGCCTCATCGCAGTTCAGTCATAGGACGAGATTGAATCTACTGTGGTAAGCTTGCTGCAAAAGTGTTCAGATTTGGCTTATCCTATTCTAATTGAACTGGTCCAGCTAACCTACAGACTGTACTGACGCCACAGAGCCAGTCTGTTTTAGAGCTTCACAGATGGGGTGGAATTCAAGTTTAGGAGGTCCAGCTAACCTACAGACTGCACTGACGCAACTGAGCCAGTCTGTTGAAGAGCCTCACAGATAGGAGGTGGAATTCAAGTTTAGGAGGTCCAGCTAACCTACAGACTGCACTGACGCAACTGAGCCAGTCTGTTTAAGAGCCTTACAGATAGGAGGTGGAATTCAAGTTTAGGAGGTCCAGCTAACCTACAGACTGCACTGACGCAACTGATCGAGTCTGTTGAAGAGCCTCACAGATAGGAGGTGGAATTCAAGTTTAGGTGGTCCAGCTAACCTACAGACTGTACTGACACCAATATGCCAGTCTGTTTCAAAGTCTCAGTAGAATATCAGTTGTAAACTGTCAATCCTTAATTCTCGTATAAATGCCAAATTTGACAGGCCCAGTCTGGAGACGGCAAGTCAGCTTTGATGCAGACGAGTGACGCAAGCAACTCCAGCAAGATATCGACCAAGACTTTAAAGGCCAAGAGCCATTAAGTCGACTATAGGCTGACACCTCACGTCTGGACACTTCTAAGAAGTCGGCTGAGGCACCTGAGACGCTGGTCAGTCCGGTAGACAGACGTGTTGCCTCATCGCAGTTCAGTCATAGGACGAGATTGAATCTACTGTGGTAAGCTTGCTGCAAAAGTGTTCAGATTTGGCTTATCCTATTCTAATTGAACTGGTCCAGCTAACCTAGAAACTGTACTGACGCCACAGAGCCAGTCTGTTTTAGAGCTTCACAGATGGGGTGGAATTCAAGTTTAGGAGGTCCAGCTAACCTACAGACTGTACTGACGCAACTGAGCCAGTCTGTTGAAGAGCCTCACAGATAGGAGGTGGAATTCAAGTTTAGGTGGTCCAGCTAACCTACAGACTGCACTGACGCAACTGAGCCAGTCTGTTGAAGAGCCTCACAGATAGGAGGTGGAATTCAAGTTTAGGAGGTCCAGCTAACCTACAGACTGCACTGACGCAACTGATCGAGTCTGTTGAAGAGCCTCACAGATAGGAGGTGGAATTCAAGTTTAGGTGGTCCAGCTAACCTACAGACTGTACTGACACCAATATGCCAGTCTGTTTCAAAGTCTCAGTAGAATATCAGTTGTAAACTGTCAATCCTTAATTCTCGTATAAATGCCAAATTTGACAGGCCCAGTCTGGAGACGGCAAGTCAGCTTTGATGCAGACGAGTGACGCAAGCAACTCCAGCAAGATATCGACCAAGACTTTAAAGGCCAAGAGCCATTAAGTCGACTATAGGCTGACACCTCACGTCTGGACACTTCTAAGAAGTCGGCTGAGGCACCTGAGACGCTGGTCAGTCCGGTGGACAGACGTGTTGCCTCATCGCAGTTCAGTCATAGGACGAGATTGAATCTACTGTGGTAAGCTTGCTGCAAAAGTGTTCAGATTTGGCTTATCCTATTCTAATTGAACTGGTCCAGCTAACCTAGAAACTGTACTGACGCCACAGAGCCAGTCTGTTTTAGAGCTTCACAGATGGGGTGGAATTCAAGTTTAGGAGGTCCAGCTAACCTACAGACTGTACTGACGCAACTGAGCCAGTCTGTTGAAGAGCCTCACAGATAGGAGGTGGAATTCAAGTTTAGGTGGTCCAGCTAACCTACAGACTGCACTGACGCAACTGAGCCAGTCTGTTGAAGAGCCTCACAGATAGGAGGTGGAATTCAAGTTTAGGTGGTCCAGCTAACCTACAGACTGTACTGACACCAATATGCCAGTCTGTTTCAAAGTCTCAGTAGAATATCAGTTGTAAACTGTCAATCCTTAATTCTCGTATAAATGCCAAATTTGACAGGCCCAGTCTGGAGACGGCAAGTCAGCTTTGATGCAGACGAGTGACGCAAGCAACTCCAGCAAGATATCGACCAAGACTTTAAGACCAAGAGCCATTAAGTCGACTATAGGCTGACACCTCACGTCTGGACACTTCTAAGAAGTCGGCTGAGGCACCTGAGACGCTGGTCAGTCCGGTAGACAGACGTGTTGCCTCATCGCAGTTCAGTCATAGGACGAGATTGAATCTACTGTGGTAAGCTTGCTGCAAAAGTGTTCAGATTTGGCTTATCCTATTCTAATTGAACTGGTCCAGCTAACCTACAGACTGTACTGACGCCACAGAGCCAGTCTGTTTTAGAGCTTCACAGATGGGGTGGAATTCAAGTTTAGGAGGTCCAGCTAACCTACAGACTGCACTGACGCAACTGATCGAGTCTGTTGAAGAGCCTCACAGATGGGAGGTGGAATTCAAGTCCAGGTGGTCCAGCTAACCTACAGACTGCACTGACGCAACTGATCCAGTCTGTTGAAGAGCCTCACAGATAGGAGGTGGAATTCAAGTTTAGGAGGTCCAGCTAACCTACAGACTGCACTGACGCAACTGATCGAGTCTGTTGAAGAGCCTCACAGATAGGAGGTGGAATTCAAGTCCAGGAGGTCCAGCTAACCTACAGACTGTACTGACACCACTATGCCAGTCTGTTTCAAAGTCTCAGTAGAATATCAGTTGTAAACTGTCAATCCTTAATTCTCGTATAAATGCCAAATTTGACAGGCCCAGTCTGGAGACGGCAAGTCAGCTTTGATGCAGACGAGTGACGCAAGCAACTCCAGCAAGATATCGACCAAGACTTTAAAGGCCAAGAGCCATTAAGTCGACTATAGGCTGACACCTCACGTCTGGACACTTCTAAGAAGTCGGCTGAGGCACCTGAGACGCTGGTCAGTCCGGTGGACAGACGTGTTGCCTCATCGCAGTTCAGTCATAGGACGAGATTGAATCTACTGTGGTAAGCTTGCTGCAAAAGTGTTCAGATTTGGCTTATCCTATTCTAATTGAACTGGTCCAGCTAACCTACAGACTGTACTGACGCCACAGAGCCAGTCTGTTTTAGAGCTTCACAGATGGGGTGGAATTCAAGTTTAGGAGGTCCAGCTAACCTACAGACTGCACTGACGCAACTGAGCCAGTCTGTTGAAGAGCCTCACAGATAGGAGGTGGAATTCAAGTTTAGGAGGTCCAGCTAACCTACAGACTGCACTGACGCAACTGAGCCAGTCTGTTTAAGAGCCTCACAGATAGGAGGTGGAATTCAAGTTTAGGAGGTCCAGCTAACCTACAGACTGCACTGACGCAACTGATCGAGTCTGTTGAAGAGCCTCACAGATAGGAGGTGGAATTCAAGTTTAGGTGGTCCAGCTAACCTACAGACTGTACTGACACCAATATGCCAGTCTGTTTCAAAGTCTCAGTAGAATATCAGTTGTAAACTGTCAATCCTTAATTCTCGTATAAATGCCAAATTTGACAGGCCCAGTCTGGAGACGGCAAGTCAGCTTTGATGCAGACGAGTGACGCAAGCAACTCCAGCAAGATATCGACCAAGACTTTAAAGGCCAAGAGCCATTAAGTCGACTATAGGCTGACACCTCACGTCTGGACACTTCTAAGAAGTCGGCTGAGGCACCTGAGACGCTGGTCAGTCCGGTGGACAGACGTGTTGCCTCATCGCAGTTCAGTCATAGGACGAGATTGAATCTACTGTGGTAAGCTTGCTGCAAAAGTGTTCAGATTTGGCTTATCCTATTCTAATTGAACTGGTCCAGCTAACCTAGAAACTGTACTGACGCCACAGAGCCAGTCTGTTTTAGAGCTTCACAGATGGGGTGGAATTCAAGTTTAGGAGGTCCAGCTAACCTACAGACTGTACTGACGCAACTGAGCCAGTCTGTTGAAGAGCCTCACAGATAGGAGGTGGAATTCAAGTTTAGGTGGTCCAGCTAACCTACAGACTGCACTGACGCAACTGAGCCAGTCTGTTGAAGAGCCTCACAGATAGGAGGTGGAATTCAAGTTTAGGTGGTCCAGCTAACCTACAGACTGTACTGACACCAATATGCCAGTCTGTTTCAAAGTCTCAGTAGAATATCAGTTGTAAACTGTCAATCCTTAATTCTCGTATAAATGCCAAATTTGACAGGCCCAGTCTGGAGACGGCAAGTCAGCTTTGATGCAGACGAGTGACGCAAGCAACTCCAGCAAGATATCGACCAAGACTTTAAGACCAAGAGCCATTAAGTCGACTATAGGCTGACACCTCACGTCTGGACACTTCTAAGAAGTCGGCTGAGGCACCTGAGACGCTGGTCAGTCCGGTAGACAGACGTGTTGCCTCATCGCAGTTCAGTCATAGGACGAGATTGAATCTACTGTGGTAAGCTTGCTGCAAAAGTGTTCAGATTTGGCTTATCCTATTCTAATTGAACTGGTCCAGCTAACCTACAGACTGTACTGACGCCACAGAGCCAGTCTGTTTTAGAGCTTCACAGATGGGGTGGAATTCAAGTTTAGGAGGTCCAGCTAACCTACAGACTGCACTGACGCAACTGATCGAGTCTGTTGAAGAGCCTCACAGATGGGAGGTGGAATTCAAGTCCAGGTGGTCCAGCTAACCTACAGACTGCACTGACGCAACTGATCCAGTCTGTTGAAGAGCCTCACAGATAGGAGGTGGAATTCAAGTTTAGGAGGTCCAGCTAACCTACAGACTGCACTGACGCAACTGATCGAGTCTGTTGAAGAGCCTCACAGATAGGAGGTGGAATTCAAGTCCAGGAGGTCCAGCTAACCTACAGACTGTACTGACACCACTATGCCAGTCTGTTTCAAAGTCTCAGTAGAATATCAGTTGTAAACTGTCAATCCTTAATTCTCGTATAAATGCCAAATTTGACAGGCCCAGTCTGGAGACGGCAAGTCAGCTTTGATGCAGACGAGTGACGCAAGCAACTCCAGCAAGATATCGACCAAGACTTTAAGACCAAGAGCCATTAAGTCGACTATAGGCTGACACCTCACGTCTGGACACTTCTAAGAAGTCGGCTGAGGCACCTGAGACGCTGGTCAGTCCGGTAGACAGACGTGTTGCCTCATCGCAGTTCAGTCATAGGACGAGATTGAATCTACTGTGGTAAGCTTGCTGCAAAAGTGTTCAGATTTGGCTTATCCTATTCTAATTGAACTGGTCCAGCTAACCTAGAAACTGTACTGACGCCACAGAGCCAGTCTGTTTTAGAGCTTCACAGATGGGGTGGAATTCAAGTTTAGGAGGTCCAGCTAACCTACAGACTGTACTGACGCAACTGAGCCAGTCTGTTGAAGAGCCTCACAGATAGGAGGTGGAATTCAAGTTTAGGTGGTCCAGCTAACCTACAGACTGCACTGACGCAACTGAGCCAGTCTGTTGAAGAGCCTCACAGATAGGAGGTGGAATTCAAGTTTAGGTGGTCCAGCTAACCTACAGACTGTACTGACACCAATATGCCAGTCTGTTTCAAAGTCTCAGTAGATTATCAGTTGTAAACTGTCAATCCTTAATTCTCGTATAAATGCCAAATTTGACAGGCCCAGTCTGGAGACGGCAAGTCAGCTTTGATGCAGACGAGTGACGCAAGCAACTCCAGCAAGATATCGACCAAGACTTTAAGACCAAGAGCCATTAAGTCGACTATAGGCTGACACCTCACGTCTGGACACTTCTAAGAAGTCGGCTGAGGCACCTGAGACGCTGGTCAGTCCGGTAGACAGACGTGTTGCCTCATCGCAGTTCAGTCATAGGACGAGATTGAGTCTACTGTGGTAAGCTTGCTGCAAAAGTGTTCAGATTTGGCTTATCCTATTCTAATTGAACTGGTCCAGCTAACCTACAGACTGTACTGACGCCAAAGAGCCAGTCTGTTTTAGAGCTTCACAGATGGGGTGGAATTCAAGTTTAGGAGGTCCAGCTAACCTACAGACTGCACTGACGCAACTGATCGAGTCTGTTGAAGAGCCTCACAGATGGGAGGTGGAATTCAAGTCCAGGTGGTCCAGCTAACCTACAGACTGCACTGACGCAACTGATCCAGTCTGTTGAAGAGCCTCACAGATAGGAGGTGGAATTCAAGTTTAGGAGGTCCAGCTAACCTACAGACTGCACTGACGCAACTGATCGAGTCTGTTGAAGAGCCTCACAGATAGGAGGTGGAATTCAAGTCCAGGAGGTCCAGCTAACCTACAGACTGTACTGACACCACTATGCCAGTCTGTTTCAAAGTCTCAGTAGAATATCAGTTGTAAACTGTCAATCCTTAATTCTCGTATAAATGCCAAATTTGACAGGCCCAGTCTGGAGACGGCAAGTCAGCTTTGATGCAGACGAGTGACGCAAGCAACTCCAGCAAGATATCGACCAAGACTTTAAAGGCCAAGAGCCATTAAGTCGACTATAGGCTGACACCTCACGTCTGGACACTTCTAAGAAGTCGGCTGAGGCACCTGAGACGCTGGTCAGTCCGGTAGACAGACGTGTTGCCTCATCGCAGTTCAGTCATAGGACGAGATTGAATCTACTGTGGTAAGCTTGCTGCAAAAGTGTTCAGATTTGGCTTATCCTATTCTAATTGAACTGGTCCAGCTAACCTAGAAACTGTACTGACGCCACAGAGCCAGTCTGTTTTAGAGCTTCACAGATGGGGTGGAATTCAAGTTTAGGAGGTCCAGCTAACCTACAGACTGTACTGACGCAACTGAGCCAGTCTGTTGAAGAGCCTCACAGATAGGAGGTGGAATTCAAGTTTAGGTGGTCCAGCTAACCTACAGACTGCACTGACGCAACTGAGCCAGTCTGTTGAAGAGCCTCACAGATAGGAGGTGGAATTCAAGTTTAGGTGGTCCAGCTAACCTACAGACTGTACTGACACCAATATGCCAGTCTGTTTCAAAGTCTCAGTAGAATATCAGTTGTAAACTGTCAATCCTTAATTCTCGTATAAATGCCAAATTTGACAGGCCCAGTCTGGAGACGGCAAGTCAGCTTTGATGCAGACGAGTGACGCAAGCAACTCCAGCAAGATATCGACCAAGACTTTAAGACCAAGAGCCATTAAGTCGACTATAGGCTGACACCTCACGTCTGGACACTTCTAAGAAGTCGGCTGAGGCACCTGAGACGCTGGTCAGTCCGGTAGACAGACGTGTTGCCTCATCGCAGTTCAGTCATAGGACGAGATTGAATCTACTGTGGTAAGCTTGCTGCAAAAGTGTTCAGATTTGGCTTATCCTATTCTAATTGAACTGGTCCAGCTAACCTACAGACTGTACTGACGCCACAGAGCCAGTCTGTTTTAGAGCTTCACAGATGGGGTGGAATTCAAGTTTAGGAGGTCCAGCTAACCTACAGACTGCACTGACGCAACTGATCGAGTCTGTTGAAGAGCCTCACAGATGGGAGGTGGAATTCAAGTCCAGGTGGTCCAGCTAACCTACAGACTGCACTGACGCAACTGATCCAGTCTGTTGAAGAGCCTCACAGATAGGAGGTGGAATTCAAGTTTAGGAGGTCCAGCTAACCTACAGACTGCACTGACGCAACTGATCCAGTCTGTTGAAGAGCCTCACAGATAGGAGGTGGAATTCAAGTCCAGGAGGTCCAGCTAACCTACAGACTGTACTGACACCACTATGCCAGTCTGTTTCAAAGTCTCAGTAGAATATCAGTTGTAAACTGTCAATCCTTAATTCTCGTATAAATGCCAAATTTGACAGGCCCAGTCTGGAGACGGCAAGTCAGCTTTGATGCAGACGAGTGACGCAAGCAACTCCAGCAAGATATCGACCAAGACTTTAAAGGCCAAGAGCCATTAAGTCGACTATAGGCTGACACCTCACGTCTGGACACTTCTAAGAAGTCGGCTGAGGCACCTGAGACGCTGGTCAGTCCGGTAGACAGACGTGTTGCCTCATCGCAGTTCAGTCATAGGACGAGATTGAATCTACTGTGGTAAGCTTGCTGCAAAAGTGTTCAGATTTGGCTTATCCTATTCTAATTGAACTGGTCCAGCTAACCTAGAAACTGTACTGACGCCACAGAGCCAGTCTGTTTTAGAGCTTCACAGATGGGGTGGAATTCAAGTTTAGGAGGTCCAGCTAACCTACAGACTGTACTGACGCAACTGAGCCAGTCTGTTGAAGAGCCTCACAGATAGGAGGTGGAATTCAAGTTTAGGTGGTCCAGCTAACCTACAGACTGCACTGACGCAACTGAGCCAGTCTGTTGAAGAGCCTCACAGATAGGAGGTGGAATTCAAGTTTAGGTGGTCCAGCTAACCTACAGACTGTACTGACACCAATATGCCAGTCTGTTTCAAAGTCTCAGTAGATTATCAGTTGTAAACTGTCAATCCTTAATTCTCGTATAAATGCCAAATTTGACAGGCCCAGTCTGGAGACGGCAAGTCAGCTTTGATGCAGACGAGTGACGCAAGCAACTCCAGCAAGATATCGACCAAGACTTTAAGACCAAGAGCCATTAAGTCGACTATAGGCTGACACCTCACGTCTGGACACTTCTAAGAAGTCGGCTGAGGCACCTGAGACGCTGGTCAGTCCGGTAGACAGACGTGTTGCCTCATCGCAGTTCAGTCATAGGACGAGATTGAATCTACTGTGGTAAGCTTGCTGCAAAAGTGTTCAGATTTGGCTTATCCTATTCTAATTGAACTGGTCCAGCTAACCTACAGACTGTACTGACGCCAAAGAGCCAGTCTGTTTTAGAGCTTCACAGATGGGGTGGAATTCAAGTTTAGGAGGTCCAGCTAACCTACAGACTGCACTGACGCAACTGATCGAGTCTGTTGAAGAGCCTCACAGATGGGAGGTGGAATTCAAGTCCAGGTGGTCCAGCTAACCTACAGACTGCACTGACGCAACTGATCCAGTCTGTTGAAGAGCCTCACAGATAGGAGGTGGAATTCAAGTTTAGGAGGTCCAGCTAACCTACAGACTGCACTGACGCAACTGATCGAGTCTGTTGAAGAGCCTCACAGATAGGAGGTGGAATTCAAGTCCAGGAGGTCCAGCTAACCTACAGACTGTACTGACACCACTATGCCAGTCTGTTTCAAAGTCTCAGTAGAATATCAGTTGTAAACTGTCAATCCTTAATTCTCGTATAAATGCCAAATTTGACAGGCCCAGTCTGGAGACGGCAAGTCAGCTTTGATGCAGACGAGTGACGCAAGCAACTCCAGCAAGATATCGACCAAGACTTTAAAGGCCAAGAGCCATTAAGTCGACTATAGGCTGACACCTCACGTCTGGACACTTCTAAGAAGTCGGCTGAGGCACCTGAGACGCTGGTCAGTCCGGTAGACAGACGTGTTGCCTCATCGCAGTTCAGTCATAGGACGAGATTGAATCTACTGTGGTAAGCTTGCTGCAAAAGTGTTCAGATTTGGCTTATCCTATTCTAATTGAACTGGTCCAGCTAACCTAGAAACTGTACTGACGCCACAGAGCCAGTCTGTTTTAGAGCTTCACAGATGGGGTGGAATTCAAGTTTAGGAGGTCCAGCTAACCTACAGACTGTACTGACGCAACTGAGCCAGTCTGTTGAAGAGCCTCACAGATAGGAGGTGGAATTCAAGTTTAGGTGGTCCAGCTAACCTACAGACTGCACTGACGCAACTGAGCCAGTCTGTTGAAGAGCCTCACAGATAGGAGGTGGAATTCAAGTTTAGGTGGTCCAGCTAACCTACAGACTGTACTGACACCAATATGCCAGTCTGTTTCAAAGTCTCAGTAGATTATCAGTTGTAAACTGTCAATCCTTAATTCTCGTATAAATGCCAAATTTGACAGGCCCAGTCTGGAGACGGCAAGTCAGCTTTGATGCAGACGAGTGACGCAAGCAACTCCAGCAAGATATCGACCAAGACTTTAAGACCAAGAGTCATTAAGTCGACTATAGGCTGACACCTCACGTCTGGACACTTCTAAGAAGTCGGCTGAGGCACCTGAGACGCTGGTCAGTCCGGTGGACAGACGTGTTGCCTCATCGCAGTTCAGTCATAGGACGAGATTGAGTCTACTGTGGTAAGCTTGCTGCAAAAGTGTTCAGATTTGGCTTATCCTATTCTAATTGAACTGGTCCAGCTAACCTAGAGACTGTACTGACGCCACAGAGCCAGTCTGTTTTAGAGCTTCACAGATGGGGTGGAATTCAAGTTTAGGAGGTCCAGCTAACCTACAGACTGCACTGACGCAACTGAGCCAGTCTGTTGAAGAGCCTCACAGATAGGAGGTGGAATTCAAGTTTAGGTGGTCCAGCTAACCTACAGACTGTACTGACACCAATATGCCAGTCTGTTTCAAAGTCTCAGTAGAATATCAGTTGTAAACTGTCAATCCTTAATTCTCGTATAAATGCCAAATTTGACAGGCCCAGTCTGGAGACGGCAAGTCAGCTTTGATGCAGACGAGTGACGCAAGCAACTCCAGCAATATATCGACCAAGACTTTAAAGGCCAAGAGCCATTAAGTCGACTATAGGCTGACACCTCACGTCTGGACACTTCTAAGAAGTCGGCTGAGGCACCTGAGACGCTGGTCAGTCCGGTGGACAGACGTGTTGCCTCATCGCAGTTCAGTCATAGGACGAGATTGAATCTACTGTGGTAAGCTTGCTGCAAAAGTGTTCAGATTTGGCTTATCCTATTCTAATTGAACTGGTCCAGCTAACCTACAGACTGTACTGACGTCACAGAGCCAGTCTGTTTTAGAGCTTCACAGATGGGGTGGAATTCAAGTTTAGGAGGTCCAGCTAACCTACAGACTGTACTGACGCAACTGATCCAGTCTGTTTAAGAGCCTCACAGATAGGAGGTGGAATTCAAGTTTAGGAGGTCCAGCTAACCTACAGACTGCACTGACGCAACTGAGCCAGTCTGTTGAAGAGCCTCACAGATAGGAGGTGGAATTCAAGTTTAGGTGGTCCAGCTAACCTACAGACTGTACTGACACCAATATGCCAGTCTGTTTCAAAGTCTCAGTAGAATATCAGTTGTAAACTGTCAATCCTTAATTCTCGTATAAATGCCAAATTTGACAGGCCCAGTCTGGAGACGGCAAGTCAGCTTTGATGCAGACGAGTGACGCAAGCAACTCCGGCAAAATGAAGACGATTTTTTTGTGCTCAACCGCAAAAGTTTGTTTATGATGATATTGACTGCGACAGCTTGTGGCTTTCTGTGAGATGATTCCGCTATCCGTCGTAACATGTCTTGTCCGTCCGTTAAAACTTTTTTTCATTTTTCAAAAATTGAGTGGAAAGTTGTTCTATTGTAATACGTGAAATTTATTGGGCAAATGTAATTTATTAATTATATCGTCGTCAATCTACTTGCCTTTTGGCACATATTTGGGACGTTAAGTGTGTTTCTTTAGGTTTATCATTATTCTAGTGAAAAACAAATATGACTTTTTGCTATTTAAACTTTTGCTTGGCCGTTAATTTGCACTTGTAACTATTTTTCTCGGCCTAAAAATTAGTTGCATTTGATTCATTTGTTTTTAATGGGGATGATCGGTTCTTGAGTCCGGCGCAAAGTAGAACTGAATGCATTATTTTCACTTTATTACATATTGTGTATTTGGGACTTCTGTCACGGGACTTTTAGTGTTGTTTCTCGTGCTTAACAGTACTGGGTCGATAATAATCCCAGTACTCTGCTAAATAAATGATGGTCCACCTAAACGGTGTCTTTTTGAAGGTCCACCTAAAACAGGTCCGGGCTGGTCCAGCTATCCCAGTTGAAAGTGACATGCAGTTTCCACGAGATGGCTAATCTGCAGGCTAAACTGAAAGACAACCCACGCTAACTTTTCGTGTAGAGACAAAAGACACCGGTTTTATAAGGAAACTAGGTGGTCCACCTAATGCATTAACAAAACTCTGGTCCCGCTAAACACACAGACAGCGGTATGTCTGTCTGTCTGTCTGTCTGTCTGTCTGTCTGTCTTAGTGTCTGTCTGTCTGTCTGTCTTAGTGTCTGTCTTAGTGCCTGTGTGTCTGTCTGTCTTAGTGTCTGTCTTAGTGTCTGTCTTAGTGTCTGTCTTAGTGTCTGTCTTAGTGTCTGTGTGTCTGTCTGTCTGTCTGTCTGTCTTAGTGTCTGTCTTAGTGTCTGTGTGTCTGTCTGTCTGTCTGTCTGTCTTAGTGTCTGTCTTAGTGTCTGTCTTAGTGTCTGTGTGTCTGTCTGTCTGTCTTAGTGTCTGTCTTAGTGTCTGTCTTAGTGTCTGTGTGTCTGTCTGTCTGTCTGTCTGTCTTAGTGTCTGTCTTAGTGCCTGTGTGTCTGTCTGTCTGTCTGTCTGTCTGTCTGTCTTAGTGTCTGTCTGTCTGTCTGTCTTAGTGTCTGTCTTAGTGCCTGTGTGTCTGTCTGTCTGTCTGTCTGTCTTAGTGTCTGTCTTAGTGTCTGTCTTAGTGTCTGTCTGTCTGTCTGTCTGTCTTAGTGTCTGTCTTAGTGTCTGTCTTAGTGTCTGTCTTAGTGTCTGTCTTAGTGTCTGTCTTAGTGTCTGTCTTAGTGTCTGTCCTAGTGTCTGTCTTAGTGTCTGTCTTAGTGTCTGTCTTAGTGTCTGTGTGTCTGTCTGTCTGTCTGTCTGCAGCTGAGTCAAGAGACTATAGTTTATCGAGCTATTGAAAAGCTGAAAAACAGCGAATTGCAATTTGGAAGTGCAGCCTGCTTGCACTTTTGTTTTCCATGTGGTACACGCTGGACAAGTGGACTTTCGCTCAAAATGCCAGCTAATTCATTATTAGGTAATCCTTTGATAACGCCTTAAAGGACAATGACGCTCAATCTACAAATGAGAAAACTTCTGTTTGTGCCGATAAGTTCAGATATACGATAAGAAATTCCCAAAAAAATCGAACTTCTCTAAGCTGCATACGATCTAAGCCCCATTGCTAGCTCGTATTTATTCTCTTTGCAAATGTGAAAAAAGAGATTTTAGGCCAAGCGCCTGACTACTGAGAAGGCTAAGCATTTTGACCTTCTTCAGTCCGCGCTGCATTGCAGTGGAGAGTCAGATTGGGCAGTTCACATCTACATGTTAGCATTGAAAGGAAATGGGAATTGAAACTACTAGGTTTATGAGCCGATTTGAACTGATTTAACTTTTGATCTTATCTAGATTATAATGTTATCGGAAAAAGCGATTCATTTTGGTTTTATTTAGTGGTGTTTTTTGAAACAACAATAACAGCAAATTGGAATGATAACTTGTTTCATAAGATTTACGATTAGTGCACGGGATATAGGTATGAAGGGACACTGCGTGCAGGTATGAAGGGACACTGGGTGCAGGTATGAAGGTATACTGGGTGCAGGTATGAAGGGACACTGGGTGCAGGTATGAAGGGACACTGGGTGCAGGTATGAAGGGACACTGGGTGCAGGTATGAAGGTATACTGGGTGCAGGTATGAAGGGACACTGGGTGCAGGTATGAAGGGACACTGGGTGCAGGTATGAAGGGACACTGGGTGCAGGTATGAAGGGACACTGGGTGCAGGTATGAAGGGACACTGGGTGCAGGTATGAAGGGACATTGGGTGCAGGTATGAAGGGACATTGGGTGCAGGTATGAAGGGATATTGGGTGCAGGTATGAAGGGACACTGGGTGCAGGTATGAAGGGACACTGGGTGCAGGTATGAAGGGACATTGGGTGCAGTTATGGACAATGGGTGCTGGTATGAAGGGACATTGGATGCAGGTATGAAGGGACACTGGGTGCAGGTATGAAGGGACATTGGGTGCAGTTATGGACAATGGGTGCTGGTATGAAGGGACATTGGATGCAGGTATGGACACTGGGTGCAGGTATGAAGGGACATTGGATGCAGGTATGAAGGGACACTGGGTGCAGGTATGAAGGGGCATTTGGGAATTCGCAATGATTAGTCAGTTTACGAGTTAGTTTTCGAATGCTCATATCAGCCACGATGACGACACAACCTCCCAGTCAGAGTGGAGATCTCTTTGCGCACCTGATCGCTGGTACAAACGAACAGAAACAGATTCAGCATAGAGTCAATGCCAACCAAGATGTTGGAAATGTGCACGCTGCTGCTGAACCTGTAGCCAATCAGCTCCATCAAGCTGCCGGGAGTCTCCAGCACAATGAAGGCCAGAGCGATGGCTACAACGTTGGTGGTTGCTCGAATCAGTCGCTGCTGCTGTTGAAGCTCCTGCTGAGTCATTGTAGAGCTGACGATTGGAGGTGTCACTGCCGACATAGCTGCCATTTTTCCTGACGGGCCTCGGTTGTCTTCGCCACTGTAGCAACTCTGAGGCTCGTCGCCTTCTTGAACAACTTCGGCAATAGCGACAGCTTGGTAGCCATGGAGAGCGAGCACGTGAAGCTGCATGGCTGGGCCCAGGCGGACGTCCGATCGATGCTGCTGACGCTGCTGTGTCTGTCCATGCAGCCACTGCCTCTGAGGACATCGGCAACGCTTCTTAGCAAGATTGAGCACGATTAGCACAGTACTCACCAGCACTAGGCAGTTGGGCACTGGCAGCTGCAGAACGATGACAATCTTCTCTAGCGTTGTTGCCTGAAGTCGAAATGCGACAAATCGAACGACGGCCGAGGTCAGACTGCCAACGGTGCAGACGCACCAGAAACGAACGTAAAGTCGACGGGTGATCCGGCGTCGGGCTTGAATCGGACTGATGATGATCAGGCAGCGAACCAGCGACAACAGGGTGATCCACCAGTTCCGGCCAAACAGAAACCCGTTAGTCATGCAGAAGAGCGCCAGAAAGCGCAGCGAGAACTGACTGTCCGAGACAACCTCAGCTGGCAGGCTGCTCGAGTTGAGCAAACTGAACAGCTCCAAGCCGTAATCTAGTCCAAGATCCGGTTTTGTCGAGTTCTTCATCACGATGCTATCCAAGCCGATAGTAATCAGCTGGCTGTCCTCCAGCAGCAGTACGGGCTCTGACTGGTCCTGCAGCAGGAACTGGGCGCTAAACGCGCAGTTGAACGTATCGAATGCGAAATTGCTTACACAGAGAATGGCGAAAGCCATCAGCGAAGCGCTGGCTCTGTGGCGTCGTTGTAGCAGCATTCGGGCAAAGATGAAGATAGCAAACGCGTTGCACACTAGGCCGATGGCGCTTAGCACCAGGTTGCATAACCAGAAGGCTCTATCAATGGCTGAAGACAGATGCATTTCTGTGTTCCTCTGGTGCGTCTTCGAATGTGTTTTTTGTCAATTTCCTGAGGCACTGCATGAAACGCGGACTAAATCCAGAAGCTTTTAATCTGTCGTTTTCATCACGCCTCAAGCCGTTTGTTGATTCACCCACGTTAATTATCCTGGAACGGGATTGGACGATGCGCTGCGCGATAGGAGAGTGAACACCTGAGCTTTTGAAGCAGCTTTTCAATCCCTATCTACTAAATAATGCTCGAGTGGGTAAAGCATAGGATTATATCAGTGCCTCAATGTGTTTATTTCAATTGTTTATGAATTAGTCATCATTTTGCTACTAGCACATTTAGAAAATAAGAAAATATGCATCAACTACAGTGTACAATATTTATCAACTACAGTGTAAAATATGCATCAACTACAGTGTACAATATGCATCAACTACAGTGTACAATATTCATCAACTACAGTGTACAATATGCATCAACTACAGTGTACGATATGCCTCATATCATAGTGTACAATATGCATCAACTACAGTGTACGATATGCCTCATATCATAGTGTACAATATGCATCAACTACAGTGTACAACATGCATCAAATTACAGTGTACAATGTGCATCAAATTACAGTGTACAATATGCATCAAATTACAGTGTACAATGTGCATCAAATTACAGTGTACAATATGCATCAACTACAGTGTACAACATGCATCAAATTACAGTGTACAATGTGCATCAAATTACAGTGTACAATATGCATCAAATTACAGTGTACAATGTGCATCAAATTACAGTGTACAATATGCATCAACTACAGTGTACAACATGCATCAAATTACAGTGTGCAATGTGCATCAAATTACAGTGTACAATGTGCATCAAATTACAGTGTACAATATGCATCAACTACAGTGTACAATATGCATCAACTACAGTGTACAATATGCATCAAATTACAGTGTACAATATTCATCAACTACAGTGTACAATATGCATCAACTACAGTGTACAATATGCATCAAATTACAGTGTACAATATGCATCAAATTACAGTGTGCAATATGCATCAACTACAGTGTGCAATATGCATCAAATTACAGTGTGCAATATGCATCAAATTACAGTGTGCAATATGCATCAACTACAGTGTGCAATATGCATCAACTACAGTGTGCAATATGCATCAACTACAGTGTACAATATGCATCAAATTACAGTGTGCAATATGCATCAACTACAGTGTGCAATATGCATCAACTACAGTGTGCAATATGCATCAACTACAGTGTGCAATATGCATCAACTACAGTGTGCAATATGCATCAACTACAGTGTGCAATATGCATCAACTACAGTGTGCAATATGCATCAAATTACAGTGTACAACATGCATCAACTACAGTGTACAATATGCATCAACTACAGTGATGCATATTGTACAATACAATATGCATCAAATTACAGTGTACAATATGCATCAAATTACAGTGTGCAATATGCATCAACTACAGTGTACAATATTCATCAACTACAGTGTACAATATGCATCGACTACAGTGTACAATATGCATCAAATTACAGTGTACAATATGCATCAACTACAGTGTACAATATGCATCAAATTACAGTGTACAATATGCATCAAATTACAGTGTACAATATGCATCAACTACAGTGTACAATATGCATCAAATTACAGTGTACAATATGCATCAAATTACAGTGTACAATATTCATCAACTACAGTGTACAATATGCATCAACTACAGTGTACAATATGCATCAAATTACAGTGTACAACATGCATCAACTACAGTGTACAATATGCATCAACTACAGTGTACAATATGCATCAAATTACAGTGTACAATATGCATCAAATTACAGTGTGCAATATGCATCAACTACAGTGTACAATATTCATCAACTACAGTGTACAATATGCATCGACTACAGTGTACAATATGCATCAAATTACAGTGTACAATATGCATCAACTACAGTGTACAATATGCATCAAATTACAGTGTACAATATGCATCAAATTACAGTGTACAATATGCATCAAATTACAGTGTACAATATGCATCAACTACAGTGTACAATATGCATCAACTACAGTGTACAATATGCATCAAATTACAGTGTACAATATGCATCAACTACAGTGTACAATATGCATCAACTACAGTGTACAATATGCATCAAATTACAGTGTGCAATATGCATCAACTACAGTGTACAATATTCATCAACTACAGTGTACAATATGCATCGACTACAGTGTACAATATGCATCAAATTACAGTGTACAATATGCATCAACTACAGTGTACAATATGCATCAAATTACAGTGTACAATATGCATCAACTACAGTGTACAATATGCATCGACTACAGTGTACAATATGCATCAAATTACAGTGTACAATATTCATCAACTACAGTGTACAATATGCATCAACTACAGTGTACAATATGCATCAAATTACAGTGTACAATATGCATCAAATTACAGTGTGCAATATGCATCAACTACAGTGTGCAATATGCATCAAATTACAGTGTGCAATATGCATCAAATTACAGTGTGCAATATGCATCAACTACAGTGTGCAATATGCATCAACTACAGTGTGCAATATGCATCAACTACAGTGTACAATATGCATCAAATTACAGTGTGCAATATGCATCAACTACAGTGTGCAATATGCATCAACTACAGTGTGCAATATGCATCAACTACAGTGTACAATATGCATTAAATTACAGTGTACAATATGCATCAACTACAGTGTACAATATGCATCAAATTACAGTGTACAACATGCATCAACTACAGTGTACAATATGCATCAACTACAGTGTACAATATGCATCAAATTACAGTGTACAATATGCATCAAATTACAGTGTGCAATATGCATCAACTACAGTGTACAATATTCATCAACTACAGTGTACAATATGCATCGACTACAGTGTACAATATGCATCAAATTACAGTGTACAATATGCATCAACTACAGTGTACAATATGCATCAAATTACAGTGTACAATATGCATCAAATTACAGTGTACAATATGCATCAACTACAGTGTACAATATGCATCAACTACAGTGTACAATATGCATCAAATTACAGTGTACAATATGCATCAAATTACAGTGTGCAATATGCATCAACTACAGTGTGCAATATGCATCAAATTACAGTGTGCAATATGCATCAAATTACAGTGTGCAATATGCATCAACTACAGTGTGCAATATGCATCAAATTACAGTGTGCAATATGCATCAAATTACAGTGTGCAATATGCATCAACTACAGTGTGCAATATGCATCAACTACAGTGTGCAATATGCATCAACTACAGTGTGCAATATGCATCAAATTACAGTGTGCAATATGCATCAAATTACAGTGTGCAATATGCATCAACTACAGTGTACAATATGCATCAAATTACAGTGTACAATATGCATCAAATTACAGTGTACAATATGCATCAAATTACAGTGTACAATATGCATCAACTACAGTGTACAATATGCATCAACTACAGTGTACAATATGCATCAAATTACAGTGTACAATATGCATCAACTACAGTGTACAATATGCATCAACTACAGTGTACAATATGCATCAAATTACAGTGTACAATATGCATCAAATTACAGTGTGCAATATGCATCAACTACAGTGTGCAATATGCATCAAATTACAGTGTGCAATATGCATCAAATTACAGTGTGCAATATGCATCAACTACAGTGTGCAATATGCATCAACTACAGTGTGCAATATGCATCAACTACAGTGTGCAATATGCATCAACTACAGTGTGCAATATGCATCAACTACAGTGTGCAATATGCATCAACTACAGTGTACAATATGCATCAAATTACAGTGTACAATGTGCATCAAATTACAGTGTACAATATGCATCAAATTACAGTGTACAACATGCATCAACTACAGTGTGCAATATGCATAAAATGATTATTTCTTGTAATAAAAAGATTGTACGGATATTTAGCTCGTAATGACTAGAAATCCCCCCTGCTAATTATATACTTGGTACATACACCAGTAAGTAGACACAGTTAACGGAGTCAGCATAAACAAGGTGCTTTGAGTTGAACTCAATTATTTACGAATAGAACCACACCTGATGCTTGCTATGGGAAGTCGCGCCTGGCTTAGGAGGCGATTTTCTCTGTTTCGGGTGTTTTCCCGCATTTGCAGGATGCTGTGATCAGACAGCTGCCAGCTGAAAGTGGCGAGTCCTACGGCGACTTTTTAGCGAACTAATTTAGTTTCTGTAGAATGACAACCGGTGTTGGTGATGGAGTGCCTGCTCCTGTGCTGTCTTTATTGATAGCTCGTACTAATATTGCCTTCCACTTGAGGCATGGTGATGCTGAGGCGAAAAACAAAGGTCACTGGGAAAATAGAGGAGTAGAAATGTAGGTGAGGTAAAGAGGTAACTACATGTACGTGATGGTAGATTGGGGTGGAGAGTGAAGTAGCAGGGTAGCAGGGTTGCAGGGTAGCTGGGGTAGCAGGGTAGCAGGGTAGCAGGGTAGCAGGGTAGCTGCATTTACCGCATTTTGTCTTCTTATGGTTTTCACTCGGTAGAAAGGCCCTTAAAAGCGTTGGCATTAATTTTTTTCTGAAAATTTCCGCCATCACCATTAACTACGTGTAAAGCCTCTGCTCGTGTATTCCCAACAGGATTTCAATAACGTTTTCCTTCATTTTGACTACTTTACGAAATATTACACAGATAGGAATTTGGAATCGTCATGATGGAATCGATTGGAAATTTTAATTGATTTTTTTCAATATCCCTCAGTCACAACCTTTACGTGAAAAAATCTATTTCCAGTCAATAAAATACGGTAAATACAATAAAATGTTTTTATGCTGAAGCTGTACCTAGGCATGGATACTTCATAGGTACTTCATGGGTACTTCATGGCTTACTTCATGGGTACTTCATGGATACTTCAGGGTACTTCATGGATACTTTTATGCTCATCGGTACTTCATGCTCATGGGTACTTCATGCTCATGGGTACTTCATGCTCATGGGTACTTCATGCTCATGGGTACTTCATGCTCATGGGTACTTCATGGTCATGGGTACTTCATGCTCATGGGTACTTCATGCTCATGGGTACTTCATGCTCATGGGTACTTCATGCTCATGGGTACTTCATGCTCATGGGTACTTCATGCTCATGGGTACTTCATGCTCATGGGTACTTCATGCTCATGGGTACTTCATGCTCATGGGTACTTCATGCTCATGGGTACTTCATGCTCATGGGTACTTCATGCTCATGGGTACTTCATGCTCATGGGTACTTCATGCTCATGGGTACTTCATGCTCATGGGTACTTCATGCTCATGGGTACTTCATGCTCATGGGTACTTCATGCTCATGGGTACTTCATGCTCATGGGTACTTCATGCTCATGGGTACTTCATGCTCATGGGTACTTCATGCTCATGGGTACTTCATGCTCATGGGTACTTCATTCTCATGGGTACTTCATGCTCATGGGTACTTCATGCTCATGGGTACTTCATGCTCATGGGTACTTCATGCTCATGGGTACTTCATGCTCATGGGTACTTCATGCTCATGGGTACTTCATGCTCATGGGTACTTCATGCTCATGGGTACTTCATGCTCATGGGTACTTCATGCTCATGGGTACTTCATGCTCATGGGTACTTCATTCTCTTCGTCAGATATACCTGCACATCTGCACACTGGCACCTGTACACTGCATGAGTGAAATGTGTTTGAGTAAATCGAATGAGCATTCATTCCTGTAGTTAAGCAGTCAATATTGAACTTTGAATAGCAGTTCACGCTTTTTGCGAAGCCTTTCAACTGACATAGTTAGTCTCAGTCAAGCGTAAAGAGGGTGATTCTCCTTTAAGAATCAGCTATAGTTCGCTGCAATACCGATAACGCAGGCTGTTTAATTATAGCCATAGCTATTAGCATCAGGGCAGGCTGACGCAACAGCTTGCAATTAAAGCGAAACCTTTTTAATGCGCGGAAACTAGCAATATATTTTATGAAGCCTTCGAATCTTTGTGATTTTTGACTATAGTTGCTCGAGTACTCGTACTTGAAATCAGACAGCGAGAGAGAGAACGGTGAAGAGAGAAGAGAGAACGCTCCAAGTTAAAGCCCTCTACACTGTCGGAGTAGGCTGATTGGTAATCGGTGTAAAAGCACACACAGAGTCTCGAAGCGAAAGCCTAACGAACACTGTTTTATGAAGGACTGCTAGCTTTTAGCTTTTAAAAGAAATGCATTTAGCGGCCGTCTCCGAGAGTCGAAGGCCCAGAAAACCCTGAGGGGTTTGGGCCACAGACACTAGCTGTTGCTGCTAAAGCTTAAGAGCAGCTGAAACTACAGTCTATGGTCTTAATCCCGGGGTTTTCGCGCTGCGGCCAGGCGGCTAGTGGCCTATCTAGGAGTTTATAGAATCTGTGGCTAAGCCTGGTTGTGCCATAGACAAAATCATTTTGGGTGCTCCAGCGAGCTGATCCCTTCCCTGCAAGCTCCTTGCAAGCCATAGAAATATATCGAAACTCATTTATTTTCAGTCGCATTAAACTGATTCGAAAATGAATGGAGAGTAAATTGATTTAATTTGTTCATGTCTGTTGAACGCCTGTTTATGTACATGTACCGCGACATTTCGACAGTTTTCTAAATTGTCTAGGCATTTCTACGAGCGTAAAAGGTAAAGTTAGCGTTTACTGGAGAGTTATTTGAAGGTTTCATCTAGATCTTTCTTCACTGATTTGTTAAACTATATTGTTCTCTTTGATATAGAACACCAATGAACTATACCGGGTGGCGCTCACGAAAGCGCACAAGCACACGATCGCTTCCGGCCGCTACGCGCGTTCCGCCATCTCCACTTGCAGCCCACGAAGCCATCGATGCCCACCCCACTTCTTCAATGAGGTGACGTCAGTCGGATAGAGCAAGCCCTCTCTGTGTTCACGTGTCACACGCGTCATGACGTCCTTTTATTAGGGATTAAATTGTTGTGATTGTTCACCCGCATTCATCAAACTTTTAAATTAAATTTAATTTAAATATCGCCGTAATAATACTCTGAGAAAAAATCAGCGCCTTTTAAATCGAAACCTTACGTGTAACGTCGAATTAAATAATTATACAACAGCTGCATGGCGTTCGGGATGGACTGAGCGCTGTCGTATTGCATTAGTGATTGATAATTGTGGAGGGCCTGGACTAATGCGCTTCTTGGTGCATTAATAACAATGGTTGATTCAAAAAGGCGTTGCCAGTCGTACACTAGTAGATAGTTAATTATCAGGCAGTAGTGCATAATTTAAGGGGCCCCTTTCATTGAAAATTATTAACATTTAACGCGCCATCTTCTATTCGAACTAGCATGTAATGACTAGATTTGTAGGGGGCGTTTGACAATCACGAAATTCACATCGTCGAAAGAGAATGTTTTACAAGATGGAAACTTTATTAGGTCGAAACGTTCGAAACTTCCTCAAGCTCGAAACATCAAATCGTCGAATTAAAGGTCTTAATTGGTCTCCTTCATAACCTCGAAGCTCTATTGAAGTTTCGACGTTCTGCGATGATGTGAAATTTCGAGCTTGTGATGGCGACGCTTCTATCAATACAATGCATTCTCAATCCAGCGTTCGCATACAGAAGTTACATGTATTTACACGAGTCGGCCGAATGTTGAGAGGATCAATTCTGAGGATTTAGGCTGGTGTAAATAAAAAAACATCTGATATTGAGAAAATCACGAAGCAAGTAAGATCGCTTTTGGGCTTCTCTTTTGACATCAAAGGAACCTTGGACAAAGTTAAATTTGGTGATCCTTCAAAGACGCTATTTTACAGAGTGTGATGAATTCGGCCTTCATAAGCCATAATACCAAAGAGGCTTGTCGGGTCTCATAGCAAAGAAATCATTTATCCGCTTAATACTCCGGCTTTCCAGACCCGTCAGATGGCCCCAAGGTGGAAATCAGCTAGTACGGAGATGTTGTTAATCCAACCGCGGCCCCGTGTCAACCTGTCAACAGCTTCTTGATCATGCATTTTGACCATGCGAGGACGTACAGTACAGACGTACAGTACAGATGTACAGACGTACAGGACGTTAAGGCGATCAGAGGGTCCAGCTAGGGATTGTAGTACATTATCAATTTTTACATGAAATCTTCTGGTCATAAATGTGAATGAAAATCTAAAATAGCGCTTGAGACCGGCCTATACATGTACATGTAAGCTGATGAATTCGATCCTTATGTAAGCCTCAGTCATGTAAGCCTCAGTACGTCAGCACAAAGTGCACGTGCATGCCTTGTGTTTGGATTCTTGAGTAATATTGATCGATCGACTGAGTTACTGTTTGGTCTTCGGTTCACTGTCGCGCTCACCTTCAGCTGACAGTATCTGCTCATCTGAGCTCGGATCGCGAATCAAGGAAAGAAAACAAAATATATCTGATCAAAATTTGCCTGATCGAGCTTGCATCTACAGCTAATTATTAGAGCTATATTAAACGATGGGTTTCTGCCTCGAACTGTTCAGCTCATGAAAACAAGTAAGCAAAATGCAAAGTAGATTGTATAGTATGTTTCGGAGTTTAATATAATGGCCAAAACACGAGTGCGCGTAATAGCCAGTGCGTGTTCAAATTATGTTTGTGCATTTAAAGCTTATTATACACTCGTATTTTGCGGAAACGAGAGATTGCGGAAACATTTTTTTCATAAATGTCTTTGAACAAATATGTACCGTATTCAAGATTTTCGTCTCTGAAAACAGCAAATTTGAAAGACAATTAGTCAAGTACCATATTTAAATAGCACTAAATAAACCGTAAGTGTCGTGTTATAACAAAATATATAATATTTAAAGCTAAAGCTTTACAGAAATATACATGCTAAGCTTTATGACTTTAAAGAAATATTCTTTATTTTTTTTAAATTACTAAAACAATAAAATACAAATTAATAAACTGTATGGTGTGTCTGGTTCAGTTTCCTTAAAAATTAGTATTTTTCTAAAATATTCATTGAACAGCTTCGACACCTGGTGTATCTTTTCGTTGTCGATAGTTGCGACATGTTTGTTAATCGAATATTTTAGGTTTTTGCATTATCGCCAACTTTGTATACATTTTGGACAGAATTACTGGCATATTGTAAAAGAAATATTTACTTTACTTTTCCCTTGCATTAGGCTCAGATTTTAAGAAGTCTGAGAGGATAAGCTTATGCCAGACTTAGGAAAACATAGAAAATGCACATTTTAAATAATAAATTCTATTTCTAATTTAAAATATAGTACATAAACATGTAAAACTATATAAATTAATAACAAATAAGTAGCTGCAGTGTGTTGAATATTATGTTGTCTTAGTGGTAAATATGTTAAAAAAATTTTTTTTTAGAATTGGTAATAGAATCAACCCAATTGCTAGAATGCTAGTCAATTCTAGAAATATTTCTGCTTATTATAGCTTTATTATTAAAAACTTTCTTTTTATCATTATCATGTTACTAGGTTGCCAATTTAACAGAAATTAAAGTACTTAGACCCTGAAACTACTTGCTTTAGATTTTGTAGTAGCTTGTTGCATTTAATTAAAATAAGTCATCCTAGGCATTATTCTTCCTTTTTTAAACCATAAATGAAACCCCATATAATGTATTATTATATACAAATACTATAATATATATTACAGATGTTTCACCTTTTAAAATTCAGTTTCGTCTGCTTAGATTTATTTAAAATATTTCCAAGTGAAGCTTATGTCGTTTAAATAAAATGTACATTGGTACAAAGCATTTTTATCAAAAACTATTTTACTAAAACAAATAATTTATGAAAAAATTGTTCAAATCAGTAAACTAAATTTTTCCTACTAATAGAATCGACACTAATCTTGAGCAGAAATCGCAGCTAATTTGGGACACGGAAAAACCAGTATAATACAATGTCATCGTCATGGTAACTAACAGCAGCGAAGTCAGATTTCCCATAGCTCGGCATGGCTAGTCAAGTCGCTTTCAATTCGCCGGCCTACTCAGCAATGTCCGCCTCGTCTTCATCGTCTGCTTCTGTCGGCTCGGCCACCCTGGCCAGCCTCGGAACGGGCAGTCAGGAGGAAACTGAGCGGCTCCTCCGTCACGTGACCGAAGACGCCGGCCTGCGCAAGGAGGCTCTGGACGCGCTGATCCGAGCGGCAAGGCGGGGCAGCGGCCGACTGTCGCTGCGGAGTCCCCTTGGCCTGTTCCAGCCGGTCAGCCTGGCGCTGCGCGACCCGGACTGGGAGGTTCGCAACAAGGCGATTAACCTGCTGGTTGAGGTGACGCCCAGGTTTGGCCAGCAGTTAAGCGAAGGCATGGCCGAGGTTCTGCCGGGGCTCGTGGCCTGCCTTGCTGATATCAAAGTGGCCAACAGGTGAGTACAGGGTTGCGTATTTAGCTGTATTTATGTAACTTTCATGCACTCTCAGTGCTCAAGTGCTCAAGCTTTGGCGCCTTTTTTACAGTACCTGGTAGCTGTGTGACGCCCCTTTCACAGTTAGCTTTGTAGCGCACCTTCCCTTCAAATGCAATGGCGCCCCTGTTGCTGGCGCCTCTGCTGCTGGCGCCCCTGTTGCTGACGCCTCTGGTGCTGGCGCCTCTTGTGCTGGCGCTTCTGGTGCTGGCGCCTCTGGTGCTGGCGCCTCTGGTGCTGGCGCCTCTGGTGCTGGCGCCTCTGGTGCTGGCGCCTCTGGTGCTGGCGCCTCTGGTGCTGGCGCCTCTGGTGCTGGCGCCTCTGGTGCTGGCGCCTCTGGTGCTGGCGCCTCTGGTGCTGGCGCCTCTGGTGCTGGCGCCTCTGGTGCTGGCGCCTCTGGTGCTGGCGCCTCTGGTGCTGGCGCTTCTGATGCTGGCGCCTCTGGTGCTGGCGCCTCTGGTGCTGGCGCCTCTGGTGCTGGCGCCTCTGGTGCTGGCGCCTCTGGTGCTGGAGCCTCTGGTGCTGGCGCCTCTGGTGCTGGCGCCTCTGGTGCTGGCGCCCCCCCCCAAAGAAGACCTACAGCCCTGCATCAAATTGCCAGCTATACAGTCCATGCCTGACCCACTGCCGCACTGCAGACGGGCCACAACGCAGTGCCTGCACACCTATATGAAAACAATGGGCAGCGCCAACACTGAGCCAGTCCTTGGCGCCATTATTCGCTACGGTTTGGACGCGGCCGATCCGGAGATTCAACGAAACGTCTGCGTCTCTGTGCCGGTGCTGCTTACCCCGGATTTAGCCGGGGGAAATTTCTCCCAACTGGTTGCGGCGCTGGCAAAATGCCTCACCAGCAAGGACGAGGCCATGGCCAATGCGGCGCTGCACGCTTTGGAGGCGATTCGATCGACTCTGGGGGACCAGCTATTTAATGGCTACCTGCAGCAGCTGAACCCGCCGCTGCGGAGATACTATTTCCAGGTGAATTTTTGCTGCTTTGGTTTAGACTAGGGACCGTGGATTGGTAGTTGAGCTGATTTAGGAATGGATTGGTTTATTTTAGGTTAGGTTTTGTTTCAAGAAAGAATAAGCCGGTTTAGTTTCAGGGGCGGATTGGTTTAGTTTTAGGAGCGGATTGGTTTAGTTGTAGGGGCGGATTGGTTTAGTTGTAGGGGCGGATTGGTTTAGTTGTAGGGGCGGATTGGTTTAGTTTTAGGGGCGGATTGGTTTAGTTTTAGGGGCGGATTGGTTTAGTTTTAGGAGCGGATTGGTTTAGTTGTAGGGGCGGATTGGTTTAGTTGTAGGGGCGGATTGGTTTAGTTGTAGGGGCGGATTGGTTTAGTTTTAGGAGCGGATTGGTTTAGTTGTAGGGGCGGATTGGTTTAGTTTTAGGAGCGGATTGGTTTAGTTTCAGGGGCGGATTGGTTTAGTTTTAGGGGCGGATTGGTTTAGTTTCAGGGGCGGATTGGTTTAGTTTTAGGGGCGGATTGGTTTAGTTTCAGGGGCGGATTGGTTTAGTTTTAGGGGCGGATTGGTTTAGTTGTAGGGGCGGATTGGTTTAGTTTCAGGGGCGGATTGGTTTAGTTTTAGGGGCGGATTGGTTTAGTTTCAGGGGCGGATTGGTTTAGTTTTAGGGGCGGATTGGTTTAGTTTCAGGGGCGGATTGGTTTAGTTTTAGGGGCGGATTGGTTTAATTTCAGGGGCGGATTGGTTTAGTTTTAGGGGCGGATTGGTTTAGTTTTAGGGTTTAGGGTTTAGTTTTAGCATACCAGTTCAGCCTAGCGCATTCATACTCATGCACTCATACTCTCGAGTGCTCTTTGTCTAGCAACTACGAGTAATTCATCGAAATTTCGTTAGTGAAAGCAGAAAATTTCTCTTTGCCTCATCATGTTTGTCTGTGCCGAACGCCGGCGTTTGTTAAACAAACTGAAGGTCTCGTAAACGGAGTGACACTTTAGCAAGCTGTAGCTAGGGGGGGGGGACTTTCCCTCCCCTCTCTTACCTGTGCGAAGGCAGCAATGCCTGGGGAGACGGTGAGTGAAAGGAGAGAAAAGTTGAGACGCGATAAAAAATAACAGCAGAAATTACTGAACCAAAAGATTATAAAAGCAAGTGTGCGCGCAAACTGTATACCTGCAGCGACTTAGTGCGTGGGTTGGAGAGTTGTATTTAAAGCGATGCTCTGATAGACCTTACATTCAGGCATAGCTGAAAACATACAGAAAACACAGTCATCTTACTGCCCCAATTTTGAACTATTTCTACAAGGTCTCCGGTCACGTGGACCCGTCATTAATTTCCATGGCAACGGCTGCCGTGGACGCGGCCGCGCTTTCCCGAAGTCCCAACATGCAGAGAAGACCAATTCCTGGAATATCTGACTCGACAGTCACCCAGCAATACTATCCAACTCAGCAGCAGCAGCAGCAACAACAGCAACAGCAATATTACCAGCCAGCAAAGCAATCCACGGCTTCCAACGATGCATTTGGTTGCGTTCCTCGCAACTTGGTCGATCAACTCGACGATCGGGAAGAGATCAGCCTGCGTGCTCAAGCTATTGAAGATCTGCGAACTCATCTGCGTCAGTTGGACACGCTGGAAGCTGCCGTGCCGCATCTGGAGAAGTTCTTGGCCTTCCTGCACAGTCTGCTGGACGACGTGAACTTTCGCATCGCCATCGTGACGCTGGACATCCTCTACCTGTTGGCCAATCGCCTGGGCAGTCGGCTGCAGCCTCACCTGCGCAGCCTCTTAGCCGGTATCACTAAACGAATGTCCGACGGTAAAAATGTTGTTCGAACGGCCCTAATGAAGCTGGCCATACTGCTGATGCACAATCACAGGCCGCAGATTGTGCTAGACCTGTTGCTGAACAATCTCGAGCATAGGAACAGTCGCGTCCGGCAGGAGACGTTGAACATGACAATCTCGGCGTTAGTAACATTCCCCAGTTCTGACTTTGATCTGCCTCGCTTGTGCAACTGCATCGCCCCGGCTCTGCTCGATCCGAAGCGCCAGGTGCGTCACGCTGCCCTGGAAGTGATGGCGTTGCTGGCGCAGGGCCTGGGCAGCGGCCGTCTGCAGCCATTGCAGCTTGCGGTTCGCGAGCAGGAAACTCGACCGGATGCCACTGGACTCTTCGAAGCCGTGATGAGTCGGCTGGCAAAACGACAGCTGCCTCGGCTAAGCGCCGAAGGCCTGGTCGAATACGCCATCCCGGTGCCGTCGTCGGCCACTCGAAGGCCTCAAGCTGGCGGAGCGGCGGCGGGTAGCGGCGGAGCAAATGAGGACTGGGTGATGCAGGCGTCTGCCGGCGGCTACGGGTCAGCGAAGTCGCGCTCTGACTGGTCGACTTGGAGACCGACTCCTTGGGTGAGCGACAGCGTCGATGAAAACAGAGTGTGTGATGCGACGGAAATTGAGAGTGTGATGCGACGGAAATTGAGAGTGTAATGTGACGGAAATTGAGATGTGATGTGACGGAAATTGAGAGTGTGATGTGACGGAAATTGAGAGTGTGATGCGACGGAAATTGAGAGTGTGATGCGACGGAAATTGAGAGTGTGATGTGACGGAAATTGAGAGTGTGATGTGACGGAAATTGAGAGTGTGATGTGACGGAAATTGAGAGTGTGATGTGACGGAAATTGAGAGTGTGATGTGACGGAAATGAGAGTGTGATGTGACGGAAATAGAGAGTGTGACGTGACGGAAATAGAGAGTGTGACGTGACGGAAATTGAGAGTGTGACGTGACGGAAATTGAGAGTGTGATGTGACGGAAATTGAGAGTGTGATGTGACGGAACTTGAGAGTGTGATGTGACGGAAATTGAGTGTGATGTGACGGTAATTTAGATTTTTTAGGTACATAAAATAGTTCGACAATTTAAAAAAGCAGATCTAATAGATATAAATAGACTTGAATAGCAATTCCTATTTTAGTTGTCTGCGCCAATATCGAATGTGTGGCTATTACATTCGCTTCTATCTGGAACTCAAGCTCTACCTTAACTGATAGGGCCATGCGATTAAAAGTAACTTAGCATGGGTTGGTGCTTATCAGATGAACTATCTAGCTATAGCGATTTCGTCATTGTGTTTTTGGCATTGCTTGCTTCAGAGTTGAAAGCTGCACAACCCTCCGTGTACTTTAACATAGAAAATACGTCTTCGCTTTGAATTCCAGCTTCGGAAAGACGGAAGTCAAGCGCCGGCCGGCTAGCAAAAGGCAAACTGCCCTGGGAGCCCGCTGCAAGCGAGCCCGCCCCAGCGCCTAGTCAGGAGGTTGGCCGAGTGAGTAGCATTTTTCAATATTTAAGTTGCTGAACTTACCAGTTTTTAATGCGTCTTCTTTCTAACTCTTAAACACCTCACGCCGTGCCCCTCCTTTCTAACCCCAAAACCCCCACCTCATGCCGCGTCCCTCCTTTCTTACCCCAAAACCCCCACCTCACGCCGTGCCCTCCTTTCTAACCCCAAAACCCCCACCTCACGCCGCGCCTCTCCTTTCTAACCTCAAAACCCCCACCTCACGCCGCGCCTCTCCTTTCTAACCCCAAAACCCCCACCTCACGCCGTGCCCCTCCTTTCTAACCCCAAAACCCCCACCTCTCGCCGCGACCCTTCTTTCTAATCCCTAAAACCCCCACCTCACGCCGCGCCTCTCCTTTCTAACCCCAAAACCCCCACCTCACGCCATAACGTTTCTTTATATCCCTAAACTTCTATCTCATACTACGCCTTGTCTTTCTAAGTTAAAAATCCCATTTTATTTACGAAATTGTTTAATTTGGCACTTTTTGACGTCAATTGTGAACTTGCTGATTTCTAAAGCTCTCCAAAGCTCCGTCCTGAGCATTTGTATGATAGGTAAAGAGAGTTTACTGTGCTAATCAAATGTGCATAGCGTTCAAACTGTGGACCTTGAATCTCGGCGATAACTAAGGCACTGAGCAAAACTGTATGCATACTTATAGAATTTATATATTTGCTCAATATACTCACTGAAGAGCCATGATGATGGCTGCTTCTCTCGTGGCTTTAAAACTCTCAAAGGAGAAGAACTACGCAGTATGGGAGAGTGAAAAATTCCACGCATGCACAGCGAGTGTCACTGACACGCGGTAGCCCGGGCTTATAGATTAGAGATGTACTTTTAGCTGAATGTAAAGCGAGAACCTGTTAAAATGAGCTGCTCTGGCTTCTGAGAGACTCTGGAGTAGCCGAATGGGGAAGAGAAAACCAAGTCGGAATTGCTTTGGGAAGTGAGTAGAGTACTGAATAAGTCCCAGTGTGTGTGTGTGTGTGTGTGATACTCTGCTTTTAATTCTTCTCTGTTTTTTGCTTCTCAGCACATTTTGCTTCTCTATGTTTCTCTTCCATTTTTTCTTATCTGTTTCTCATCTGTTTTCTTCCATTTCTCGTCTGTCTATCATCTATTTATCACCTGTTTCTCATCTGTTTATCATCTGTTTCTCATCTGTTTATCATCTGTTTCTCATCTGTTTCTCATCTGTTTATCATCTGTTCTCTTCCATTTCTCATCTGTCTATCATCTATTTATCACCTGTTTCTAATCTGTTTATCATCTGTTTATCATCTGTTTCTCATCTGTTCTCTTCCATTTCTCATCTGTCTATCATCTATTTATCACCTGTTTCTAATCTGTTCTCTTCCATTTCTCATCTGTCTATCATCTATTTATCACCTGTTTCTAATCTGTTTATCATCTGTTTCTCATCTGTTCTCTTCCATTTCTCATCTGTCTATCATCACCTTTTTCTCATCTGTTTATCATCTGTTTCTCATCTGTTTCCCATCAATCGTATGTTTCTATCCTTTCCTGTTCCTGTTTCTACAGCTTCCTATATTTTTTGACTAACTAAAAAATTCGGCTTCCATTCCGTTCATTCACCTTAGGATTTTGTTCAGTTTCTATTTAAATCCCAGCGCCGTATCTTTGTCGATTTGTTTTTCTATCAGATTGCAAAATTGGAACAAAAAAGCCCTGTTCTGAAACCTGCTTGACGGAAAATGATAAAGAAGCTTTGCTACAAACAATAGGGCATTGTTAGGCATTTTTTGGGTTCTCAGATCCCCTCAGATCCCATTTGCGTCAGCACTGGGAGTGCGATAGCTATTGAATACCCCCCGTCTCCAGTATTATGCTCAGTTTTAGCATATCGGATGGTAGCGAAGTGCTTTCAGCTCGTCAATAACATGCATGCAGATGGGCTTATTGACTAGAATTTTGCGTAATTCGTGTTAACCATTTTGGCATCTGTTGCATATTTAAAATCCAGAAGTTCTTGGCGCCAATTCAAAATCCACAAAATCTAGGCGCCACTTCAAAGTTTACAAAATCTAGGCGCCAATTCAAAGTTTACAAAATCTAGGCGCCACTTCAAAGTTTACAAAATCTAGGCGCCAATTCAAAGTTTACAAAATCTAGGCGCCACTTCAAAGTTTACAAAATCTAGGCGCCAATTCAAAGTTTACAAAATCTAGGCGCCACTTCAAAGTTTACAAAATCTAGGCGCCAATTCAAAGTTTACAAAATCTAGGCGCCAATTCAAAGTTTACAAAATCTAGGCGCCACTTCAAAGTTTACAAAATCTAGGCGCCACTTCAAAGTTTACAAAATCTAGGCGCCAATTCAAAATTCACAAAATAAACACGCCACTTAAAAATCCACAAAATATAGGCGCCACTTCAAAATTCACAAAATCTAGTTCTCATGAGGCGCCAATTCAAAATCCACAAAATCTAGGCGCCAATTCAAAATCCACAAAATCTTGATTTTCAGTCATGAAAAAATCCTAATTTATTATAAATTTAGGCCTGTCTATCTTATATATTTATGATATTTTTTGTCTTTTAATTGGCATTTAAAATCTGAACTGCTAAGGTCGGCTTGAGTCGGGAACAGCTAAGCCACAGTGGGCAGTGTGTATTGTGCAAAGCATAGATTGCAGCAGAGCAGTGCAACCGCCCCCCCCCCGGTCCACACTCTCTCGGGCTAGCGCAAGCTATTTGGTTAAAAAAACTGTTTTGGCAAATTAGAACTGGCGCACTCTATAATGCTTGCACGCGTGCAGTAGGGGGTTTTTAAGTTAGGCTAGAAACGCAGATAACGCAGAAGAGCTGAGACCCTGCTGGAATCAAACTTAGAAGTCTACTCGTATACACACTATGATGGCGCACTAAATAGATGCAGCTGTACAATATGCTGCGAGAAGAGATGGCTTCATTCTATTGCTATTTTCCTGTTCCTCTCAGCCTCTCTCTCTCTCTCTCTCTCTCTCTCTCTCTCTCTCTCTCTCTCTCTCTCTCTCTCTCTCTCTCTCTCTCTCTCTCTCTCTCTCTCTCTCTCTCTCTCTCTCTCTCTCATCGACAGACTCTGTATGCACACTTTTAGATTGTCTGTGAGAAGCGTCTTACGGGCTGCTGCTGGGTGGGTTGGTTGCCAGGGTAGGGCTACCTCGGATAGCTGTTTTATCGCCGCCGCAGCCGTCTGTGTTTTTTCTCTCATTTTGATGCAGTTCTGTTTGGAGCCCCAAAAATGATCAACAACAAATTTTAACTACTATAGTGTAGTGCTAGTTCGTCTGTTTGCAAATTAAAAACTTCTAACCTTTTAGAATAAATGCAAAACATTTTTTAAATGATATGCATTTTCTGTAGTTGACCTAATAGCAATTGCTTTCGTGTGTAATAATGCTGTAATAATTGATTTCACCTACCCTAATGGGCAGATGTGCAACCGACAGCTCAGCCGCAGCTATTGCGCGGATTTTACAGCTGGGTGAACTGAAGCAATGCAGAGTTAAGTGTCTTGCTCAAGGACACAAATTGTTCCTGTGGAATCGGGAATCGAACCCCGACCTTCAAGTCATCATGAGTCTGACGCTCTAGCCACTATAGGCTACAACCCTCCTTTAGCGTGTGGAGCCTTATTAAAGTACTTTCAGCACTCTCTCTCTCTCTCTCGATGCTTGAGATGGTTGATCTTTTAATTCTGATGTAGTCCAAAGCGAAAAGTGAAAAATTCCTTGCCCTTTTCTATCTACAATAAAAAGAGAATTGTTGACAATCTCAATAAAATAGTTTTTTTTCATGCAACAGGCAAAGCAAAAGCCACCGCAGCAGCAACAACAAGCAACTCGTTCTAACGACCCGGCCTCTTCAACGTCTGTGCTGAACTCGCGCCAACAGCCGCAGGCGCAACCGCCGAAGGCGCAACCGCCGCAGGCGGAGTCCCCCGCAGGCCATCAGGGAGGCCCCAGCGCCTACGTGACCAACGGGCGGGTGAAAAAATTCTCAGAAATCCCAACAGATCAGCAGCCGAGAAAGGTGAAAAGATTTCTCGATCAGTCAGAGAAGCCGGAGCTGCAGCAGGGGGGCGACACCGCTTCGCCAGGTAAAAACTAAAACGAATGTAGTTGGTGCTGCATTTTTATGTTAAACTTTATGTATTTCAGTTTAATTCGATTTATGCATAATCTAAATGTTTTCTTTCGAATTCTTGAAGTTGAATTTAGGCATCAGAAATATCATTGTGAATCTTGAATTGTCATTTTAGATATCAGGGAATGTCATTTTGGATATCACGGAATGCCATTTTGGATATCAGGGAATGTCATTTTATATATCACGGAATGTCATTTTAGATATCAGGGAATGTCATTTTAGATATCAGGGAATGTCATTTTAGATATCAGGGAATGTCATTTTAGATATCAGGGAATGTCATTTTAGATATCAGGGAATGTCATTTTAGATATCAGGGAATGTCATTTTGGATATCACGGAATGTCATTTTGGGTACAAGGGAATGTCATTTTATATATCAGGGAATGTCATTTTGGATATCAGGGAATGTCATTTTGGATATCAGGGAATGTCATTTTGGATATCACGGAATGTCATTTTGGGTACAAGGGAATGTCATTTTGGATATCAGGGAATGTCATTTTAGATACCGGGGAATTTCATTTTATATATCAGGGAATGTCATTTTGGATATCAGGAAATGTCATTTTATATATCAGGGAATGTCATTTTGGATATCAGGGAATGTCATTTTGGATATCAGGGAATGTCATTTTAGATACCGGGGAATGTTATTTTATATATCAGGGAATGTCATTTTGGATATCAGGAAATGTCATTTTATATATCAGGGAATGTCATTTTGGATATCAGGGAATGTCATTTTGGATATCACGGAATGTCATTTTGGGTACAAGGGAATGTCATTTTATATATCAGGGAATGTCATTTGGATATCAGGGAATGTCATTTTGGATATCACGGAATGTCATTTTGGGTACAAGGGAATGTCATTTTGGATATCAGGGAATGTCATTTTGGATATCAGTGAATGTCATTTTGGTATAAGGGAATGTCATTTTAGATATCAGGGAATTTCATTTTGGATATCAGGGAATGTCATTTTGGATACAAGGTAATGTCATTTTGTATAGCAGGGATTGTCATTTTGGATATCAGGGAATTTCATTTTGGATATCAGGGAATGTCATTTTGGATACAAGGTAATGTCATTTTGTATAGCAGGGATTGTCATTTTGGATATCAGGAAATGTCATTTTATATATCAGGGAATGTCATTTTGGATATCACGGAATGTCATTTTGGGTACAAGGGAATGTCATTTTGGATATCAGGGAATGTCATTTTGGATATCAGTGAATGTCATTTTGGTATAAGGGAATGTCATTTTAGATATCAGGGAATTTCATTTTGGATATCAGGGAATGTCATTTTGGATACAAGGTAATGTCATTTTGTATAGCAGGGATTGTCATTTTGGATATCAGGGAATTTCATTTTGGATATCAGGGAATGTCATTTTGGATACAAGGTAATGTCATTTTGTATAGCAGGGATTGTCATTTTGGATATCAGGAAATGTCATTTTATATATCAGGGAATGTCATTTTGGGTACAAGGGAATGTCATTTTATATATCAGGGAATGTCATTTTGAATATCACGGAATGTCATTTTGGGTACAAGGGAATGTCATTTTATATATCAGGGAATGTCATTTTGGATATCAGGGAATGTCATTTTGGATATCACGGAATGTCATTTTGGGTACAAGGGAATGTCATTTTGGATATCAGGGAATGTCAATTTGGATATCAGGGAATGTCATTTTGGTATAAGGGAATGTCATTTTAGATATCAGGGAATTTCATTTTGGATATCAGGGAATGTCATTTTGGATACAATGTAATGTCATTTTGTATAGCAGGGATTGTCATTTTGGATATCAGGGAATGTCATTCTATATCTAAAAATACCATTTTAGGTCCGAGAACTAGTTTTTAACCTTAAAAGTTTCGAAAATTTACATTATTTATTTGTAATATATTAATAGTATTAAAGTACGTTTTCGTTTTTGTTTCAATAAAATAAGGTAGCTCTGTTTTTAATTCATTGTTAAACAAGCTTTATTTAAAACTATTATTATTTGTGTTGTTACGTGCCGTTAAAAACAATTTGTTATTGCCTATCAATAGCAAAGTATAACTTTAAAAGAAAATAAAACGAACGGAACGAATTTCTAAGCCTAACCGCATCTAACGCGCAGGCAACCAGTGGAGCAGCGGTCCCACTGCTAAAGGTTCCTATTTGAAAAACTTGGAAAAGCAGTCGAAACCTCGACTAGTAAAGTCCAAACGACCCGAACTCATTACCTCCGACGTGCTTGATGACTTGCCTTCGACAAGCCGATCAGTGGCCTCTTCTCAGCCTCAGCAGGCTGCACCTGATCAAGAGGGCTCTGCCGGCAAGCTGCCAGCAATCCCAAAGCAACAACAACAGAAAAGAGCCTCTGGTGAGGCCCCCCCTTCTCAAAGCAACTAAATTCAGCTTACTAAATCCATTTTTAAGCACGTTGAAAATTATTTCCGAACAACACCAGTCCACATATTTTCCCCGAGTGTGAATGGGCACTGCAGTGTGTGATTGCATTAATTATTACTTAATTAATTTTTTGGCCTCGTGAAATTGTGATTGCGCCATTGCTAATCACCGGCTTGTCCATATAAGTCGGATTAAATTAAAAACGAATAGAATAAAGCTCTAAACGTATATGCTAATTACTGTCACACAGACTTCCGTCAGCTCAGGATCATAGAGGCGTCAGTTCAAGATCATAGAGGCGTCAGTTCAAGATCATAGAGGCGTCAGTTCAAGATCATAGAGGCGTCAGTTCAAGATCATAGAGGCATCAGCTCAGGATCATAGAGGCGTCAGCTCAGGATCATAGAGGCGTCAGCTCAGGATCATAGAGGCGTCAGTTTAGGATCATAGAGGCGTCAGCTCAGGATCATAGAGGCGTCAGCTCAGGATCACAGAGGCGTCAGCTCAGGATCATAGAGGCGTCAGTTTAGGATCATAGAGGCGTCAATTTAGGATCATAGAGGCGTCAGCTCAGGATCATAGAGGCGTCAGTTCAGGATCATAGAAGCGTCAGCTCAGGATCATAGAGGCGTCAGTTCAAGATCATAGAGGTGTCAGTTCAGGATCACAGAGGCGTCAGCTCAGGATCATAGAGGCGTCAGTTCAGGATCATAGAGGCGTCAGCTCAGGATCATAGAGGCGTCAGCTCAGGATCATAGAGGCGTCAGTTTAGGATCATAGGGGAGTCAAACAAGAAGATATTGAAAATCACCTGATTTGACCACCAGATGGCAGTATGTGGGATGTGGTGCTTAGATACACCAACAAAATTAAACTATGGTATATCAAAACAATTAAAAGGAATCAGTTCCCCATAGCTTTGCATGTTTACAATTAATAATCAATATTTTTATAGAATTATTTGCAATCATTGGCGGCACTTTCAACTAGCAATTTTGCTCGTTTTAAAATCGGAATGAACATTTCTGCACAAGTTATTAAATTTCTTCTACTCTACTATAAGAGTGTAACAACCAGGTATGAAACTATTGATAATTTGCTTTCCTAAGTCCCTATTGCGTCTTTCTTGCAGCGAAATCGAAATTTTCTGACAAAATTTCTGCTCCAAAAGAGCAACCACAGCAGCAGCAACAGCAGCAGCAGCAGCTGCCACAAGTGCAGGCTGCCATCCCGGCAAAATCTTTGGCGAGAGTCAATTCGAAAGGTTCTTGTAGCTGATTGGATTGCATTCACTTTTCACTGCCTCCATCTCCCCTTTTCCTTTCTTCTCTCCCTCTCTCACTCCCTTCCTCTCTCTCCCTCTCTCCCTCTCTCCCTCTCTCCCTTCCTCTCCCTTCCTCTCTCTCCCTCTCTCCCTCTCTCCCTCTCTCCCTCTCTCCCTCTCTCCCTCTCTCCCTCCCTCCCTCCCTCCCTCCCTGTCTCCCTGTCTCATTCCCTGTCTCCCTGTCTCATTCCCTGTCTCCCTGTCTCATTCCCTGTCTCCCTGTCTCATTCCCTGTCTCCCTGTCTCATTCCCTGTCTCCCTGTCTCATTCCCTGTCTCCCTGTCTCATTCCCTGTCTCCCTGTCTCATTCCCTGTCTCCCTGTCTCATTCCCTGTCTCCCTCTCTCATTCCCTGTCTCCATCTCTCATTCCCTGTCTCCATCTCTCATTCCCTGTCTCCCTGTCTCATTCCCTGTCTCCATCTCTCATTCCCTGTCTCCCTGTCTCATTCCCTGTCTCCCTGTCTCATTCCCTGTCTCCCTCTCTCATTCCCTGTCTCCCTCTCTCATTCCCTGTCTCCATCTCTCATTCCCTGTCTCCCTCTCTCATTCCCTGTCTCCATCTCTCATTCCCTGTCTCCCTCTCTCATTCCCTGTCTCCCTGTCTCATTCCCTGTCTCCATCTCTCATTCCCTGTCTCCCTCTCTCATTCCCTGTCTCCCTGTCTCATTCCCTGTCTCCCTGTCTCATTCCCTGTCTCCCTGTCTCATTCCCTGTCTCCCTCTCTCATTCCCTGTCTCCCTCTCTCATTCCCTGTCTCCCTCTCTCATTCACTGTCTCCCTCTCTCATTCCCTGTCTCCCTCTCTCATTCCCTGTCTCCCTGTCTCATTCCCTGTCTCCCTCTCTCATTCCCTGTCTCCCTCTCTCATTCCCTGTCTCCCTCTCTCATTCCCTGTCTCCCTCTCTCATTCCCTGTCTCCATCTCTCCCTATCTCTCCCTCTCTCTCTCGTTTCGTATCGGTCTTTCTCTCCCCTCTCCTTATCCCTCCGCCAGTGTCCGGTGTTTTGTAGATCTAAAATGCGGGATGGTTAATGAGTAGTTCTCAAAATAAAAAAAATATTCTCATTGTAGCGATTTGAAAATGATACTGTAGCGAAGTTAATTATGACGTGAATATCTGTGATAAAAATTATTAAAGCTTTACCATGATGAGACGCAGTTCTCATTTCTAACTGTTTAACATAGCATTTTTTGTTTCGTTTAATTGCTCAAAATTTTTTGGACATAACTTTCAATTTTATGAGTCGTATTTCCTGCCCGTGAATTATTAAAATAAGATATTATATTTGACTTCTGACCCACACAGACTCTGTGGCAGCCTCTGAAGCGAAAAACAAAAGACAGGGCGGACCCAGCTACGATTCGGGCAATGGAGACGGTAAGCAGAATTTAGACATATCTTTTTGCGTAAATAAAATTCTATTTTTGTGCCTTTTCACGTTGATAGTGAATTTTTGAGAGTAAAGGGGGAGGGAGAGAGAGAGGGAGAGGGGAGGGAGAGAGAGAGAGTGGGGGGAGGGAGAGAGGGAGAGTAGGGGGAGGGAGAGAGGGAGAGTGGGGGAAAGGAGAGTGGGGGGAGGATAGAGGGAGCTGAGTGGGGGGAAGGAAAGTGGGAGAGTGTGGGGGGTAGAGAAGGAGTGAGGGGGAGTGAGAGAGATAGTAAGGGGGAGGGAGAAGGAGAGTGATGGTTGATGGTTAAGGAGAGAGGGAGGGGGCAGAGACGGAGAGAGAGATATTCCGTTCCCTTCAAAGTCCAGGGCAGTCTGTATCGCATCGCTGCCATCAATGCATCATCATATTCGATGCTGTTTACTAGGAGGTCAAATTTTCGTCCTGTCAACATCTGCAGGCGAAAGCGCAGAGCTGCGTCTCCAAATAGAAGCAAAAAACACGCAATTAATGGCAATTTTGGCTGGGTCGAAAAACGACCGGCTGACGGTTTCTGCGTTCCCTGTCCTCGTCTCAGCTTCCTTTTCACTCCTTAATTTTCCAAAACAGAGCTATATAATTACAGCAAGTCTGCGTCTTACTTTCCTGTGAAGTCCAACATGCTCAAACGACTTCATTCTGACATGAATTGAGTAGCTATATTGTCAGAAGCTGCTGCTCAACACGCTAACTAATGTCATTGGTTACCCTTCAGACGACGTTTCTAATTCTCATTCAGATGGAACTAAATCCCATTCAGATGGAACTAAATCCCATTCAGACGGAACTAAACTCCTTCAGACGGAACTAAAACCCTTCAGATGGAACTAAACTCCTTCAGACGGAACTAAAACCCTTCAGATGGAACTAAACTCCTTCAGACGGAACTAAAACCCTTCAGATGGAACTAAACTCCTTCAGACGGAACTAAAACCCTTCAGATGGAACTAAACTCCTTCAGACGGAACTAAAACCCTTCAGATGGAACTAAACTCCTTCAGACGGAACTAAATCCCATTCAGATGGTACTATATCTCATTCAGATGGAACTAAATCCCATTCAGACGGAACTAAACTCCTTCAGACGGAACTAAAACCCTTCAGATGGAACTAAACTCCTTCAGACGGAACTAAAACCCTTCAGATGGAACTAAACTCCTTCAGACGGAACTAAAACCCTTCAGATGGAACTAAACTCCTTCAGACGGAACTAAAACCCTTCAGATGGAACTAAACTCCTTCAGACGGAACTAAAACCCTTCAGATAGAACTAAACTCCTTCAGACGGAACTAAAACCCTTCAGATGGAACTAAACTCCTTCAGACGGAACTAAATCCCATTCAGATGGAACTATATCTCATTCAGATGGAACTAAATCCCATTCAGACGGAACTAAACTCCTTCAGACGGAACTAAAACCCTTCAGATGGAACTAAACTCCTTCAGACGGAACTAAAACCCTTCAGATGGAACTAAACTCCTTCAGACGGAACTAAAACCCTTCAGATGGAACTAAACTCCTTCAGACGGAACTAAAACCCTTCAGATGGAACTAAACTCCTTCAGACGGAACTAAAACCCTTCAGATGGAACTAAACTCCTTCAGACGGAACTAAAACCCTTCAGATGGAACTAAACTCCTTCAGACGGAACTAAAACCCTTCAGATGGAACTAAACTCCTTCAGACGGAACTAAAACCCTTCAGATGGAACTAAACTCCTTCAGACGGAACTAAATCCCATTCAGATGGTACTATATCTCATTCAGATGGAACTAAATCCCATTAAGATGATATTAAATCCCATTTAGATGGAACTAAATCCCATTCAGATGGAACTAAATCCCATTCAGATGGAACTCAATCCCATTAAGACTGTGGCAAATCCTTCGATGCTATATCAGTCATTTTTGTGTCCTGTTCTCCCCTTGCAGCAGCGGAGGCGGCCTCCCCGGTGCCCATGAAACCGCAGTTGGCTCGTTCGGCTGGCAAAAAGCCGAAACGAGCGACCGCCGGGCCGTCGAACCCGCCATCCGACTCCGGAGTGGGTGCTGCGGCCGCAAACTACTCCACAGCAAGTTCTACCGCTCCGTCCTCTACTAGGGGCAGCCAAATTGATGCAGCAGAGGAGCACCCACCGCCAGAAGAGGTGAGAAAACTAACTAGTTTTGCCCAGTCTAATGCCTTTTAGTGTATTGGGAATAGAATGGATTGCTAATCTATTCTCTTTGCAGTCTATTGAGAATAGAATGGATTGCTAATCTATTCTCTTTGCAGTGTATTGAGAATAGAATGGATTGCTAATCTATTCTCTTTGCAGTGTATTGAGAATAGAATTGATTGCTAATCTATTCTCTTTGCAGTGTATTGAGAATAGAATGGATTGCTAATCTATTCTCTTTGCATTGTATTGGGAATAGAATTGATTGCTAATCTATTCTCTTAGCAGTGTATTGAGAATAGAATGGATTGCTAATCTAGATGAAGCAATGAAATGCTGCATTACTAATCTAGCGAATAATGTTTTAATTTTACATAATTTTCACTACTGTAATGTCAAAATAGTGCACTTTTATTAAGGAGGATGCAAAGCTAACAAGCGGTCTCTATGATAATCTTGCAGCAGTTGCATCACTGCATCATTGGAACTGGTTGCTATCTCCATAGCAACCGCTCGTGCAGTCGTGTGTTCCAGTTGAACCCTAAAAATGAATCCCAGGTCTGGCCTAATGCCAATGGCAATTAACTGTCCCAGAATTGGTTTTATACAGATTCATATTTTCATAAATTTATTGCATGTTAAATTGTGAACGTTGTCTGGCTGACGCACCAGTGACTGCTGCTGCAGCCTGAATGCCGGAGAGGCAGTATGGGAAATGCTTTAAACACCACCCTACCACTAAATACCACACTCCAGTTACGACACTCCAAACACCACACTCCAGTTACCACACTTTAAACACTACACTCCAGTTACCACACTCCAAACACCACACTCCAGTTACCACACTCCAAACACCACACTCCAGTTACCACACTCCAAACCCCACACTCCAGTTAACACACTCCAAACACCACACTCCAGTTACCACACTTTAAGCACCACACTCCAGTTACCACACTTTAAACCCCACACTCCAGTTACCACACTTTTAACACCACACTCCAGTTACCACAATCCAAACACCACACTCCAGTTTCAACACTCCAGTTACCACACTCCAAACACCACACTCCAGTTTCAACACTCCAGTTACCACACTCCAGTTACCACACTCCAGTTACCACTTTCCAGTTTCAACACTCCAGTTACCACACTCCAGTTACCACACTCCAGTTACCACACTCCAGTTACCACTTTCCAGTTTCAACACTCCAGTTACCACACTCCAGTTACCACACTCCAGTTACCACACTCCAGTTACCACACTCCAGTTACCACACTCCATATTCCACATCTCCGCAGTACCAAATGTTGAGTAATTGCCTGGTAACAACTTTTCATTTCGTTCCAAAATTTGCTGGATCATTCAACTATTTGATTTTCCATTTGACTCTATCCCACAAAATTACACAAATTATTGACAGAATTCTGCGCCTCTGTCACGTGCAGAATTTTCGAAATGTTGACGTTGTGTTTCCATAGTAACTGTCGAACATTTTCAGTATTTTTTCGTTTTGCATGCTGCTGCTAATATTGCAGTTCTTTTTGACGAGATGGAAGAAATACGGTTGAAAACTTATAATTCCATTTATATGCAAGTCTGGGACAGACAGTAAAACTGTCGCATGTTTTCATAAATAGACTTTTTGTTGTCTAAGCAGGTTCCGGAACCTGGTTTACCTTGAGTCTGCAATTAGAACCCATGGACCTGTCTTACACTGCACTCTCAGATTAACGGCTCGCTCCACTACATTCGGCACTCTGCATCGAGGAAGAAGGCTTTGAAAGTTTTCGAAAATGCCGAATCCAATCACGGAGCCGCTGGTGGAAAAAGGTGAGAAAATTTCCCTAGCAACTATTTTTATCCCTAACAACAATTGTTATCCCTAGCAACGATTGTTATCCCTAGCAACGATTGTTCTCCCTAGCAACGTTTGTTATCCCTAGCAACGATTGTTATCCCTAGCAACGATTGTTATCCCTAGCAACGATTGTTATCCCTATAGCAACGATTGTTATCCCTTGCAACGATTGTTATCCCTAGCAACGATTGTTGTCCTAGCAACGATTGTTATCCCTAGCAACGATTGTTATCCCTAGCAACGATTGTTATCCCTTGCAACGATTGTTATCCCTAGCAACGATTGTTATCCCTTGCAACGATTGTTGTCCCTAGCAACAACAGGATTCTATTGTTTTATTTCGCCAGCTCCGGTGGCAGCGGCACAGCACCTCATGCGCAGGACCTTCCACCGGAGGCCACCGGAGGCGGGCCCCAGACCCGCTACAATCCTCATCAGGGCGCCACCTTCCGGCCCAACCCGTCCTACCACAGCGAAGTTGTCGGTCGCGCCTACGGCGACGACCAGGCCAGCAGCAGCGGCTTCGGCGACTTTGGCGACGGTGGCGGCAGCGGCAGCGGCGGGACGCCACCTGCCTCGGTGGTTCGCGGGCGTCAGCAGCAGCGGAAGCATCTGCGAGGTTCGTAGCAACGAGATTTCCCTATCTAACACACCGGGATATCCCTATCTAGCACACTAGGATATCCCTATCTAACACACTAGGATTTCCCTGTCTAACACATTAGGATATCCCTATCTAACACACTGGGATTTCCCTATCTAACACACTGGGATTTCCCTATCTAACACACTAGGATATCCCTATCTAACACACTGGGATTTCCCTATCTAACACACTGGGATTTCCCTATCTAACACACTGGGATTTCCCTATCTAACACACTGGGATTTCCCTATCTAACACACTGGGATTTCCCTATCTAGCACACTGGGATATCCCTATCTAACACACTAAGATATCCCTATCTAACACACTAGGATATCCCTATCTAACACACTGGGATTTCCCTATCTAACACACTGGGATTTCCCTATCTAGCACACTGGGATTTCCCTATCTAACACACTGGGATTTCCCTATCTAACACACTGGGATTTTCCTATCTAACACACTGGGATTTCCCTATCTAGCACACTGGGATTTCCCTATCTAGCACACTGGGATTTCCCTATCTAGCACACTGGGATTTCCCTATGTAACACTCTGGGATTTCCCTATCTAGCAACCTGAGATTTCCCTATCTAACACAGAGATTTCTTTATCTAACACACTGGGATATCCCTATCTAACACACTGGGATTTCCCTATCTAACACACTGGGATTTCCCTATCTAACACATTGGGATATCCCTATCTAACACACTAGGATATCCCTATCTAACACACTGGGATTTCCCTATCTAACACACTGGGATATCCCTATCTAACACACTGAGATTTCCCTATCTAACACACTGAGATTTCCCTATCTAACACACTGAGATTTCCCTATCTAGCACACTGGGATTTCCCTATCTAACACACTGGGATTTCCCTATCTAACACACTGGGATTTCCCTATCTAGCACACTGGGATTTCCCTATCTAACACACTGGGATTTCCCTATCTAACACCTTCGCAGGTACGTACTCGAGCTCGCCAATACAAGCGGCATCAGTCTTGGATTCTGACAACGCAGATTCGGGCCTGCAGCGAGGCGGCAGGGAGTTCAACATTGTTGGCAGAGGTAGGCAGGGCACAGGCGTTTCTGTTTAATTCAATTTTCTTAAAACAGTTTTATCCTGAAAAAACACCCGATAATTTTTCACCGAATTCTCATGTGTACTAACCAATTAACAGGCGGAATCGATGAGGCTGCAGGTAAAATTCTTATCAAAGTCGAACTGTTTAAATATCAACTGAATATCAACTGATTTAAGCTTGTAATATTGCAATAAATTTGATTTGACCAAATTTCACCCCGGCCCAACATGGCGCAACGTCTTCGGCGACGTCCTTATTTAAAAGTACAATTTTGCGATAGTACTTGAACTGTAAGCTGGATTGACCCAGTTTGCGTAAATTATCAAATATTCTTCTTCAATTGTCAAACACCACATCCCACAGTCCACATCCCACACCCCACATCCCACACTCCGCAGGTGTATTCGAGGTGCAACCAGCTGCCGTGAGTCCTTTACCTCGCGCTGAGGTCCTCACCAGCAGCGGCGGCTTTGGCAGCGGCAGCGGTGGAAACGTCAGCTCGGCACCTTCGGCAGTCGCGACTGACTCCTCAGCGCTCAGCGGCGGAGTTCAGGGCACCGCCTATCGGCCAAATTTGATTGGCAACGGAGGCCCCGATGATGAGGAGGATTCTGCGCCCAGCGATAGAGGAAGGCAGCAGCAGCAGCAGCAGCTGCAGCGGACCCTCAGCAACACCCTGCGGGAGAGCGTGGCCTTGCGGCAGCGGCAGCGGGCGGCGGCCGAGAGGAGCGCCAGCAAAGCTGAGACAGAAGATGAGAGGCTCATTCGCGAGCTGCGAGAGGTGAGCTGCCTTCAGGATCTTCAGCAGTCCCTGAAAGCATCTTCAGGAATCGGCCTCTAAATGCCTTCAGGAATCGGCCTCTAATCTCCTTCAGGAATCGGCCTCTAATCTCCTTCAGGAATCAGCCTCTAATCTCCTTCAGGAATCGGCCTCTAATCTCCCTTCGGAATCGGCCTCTAATGTTCAGGAATCGGCCTCTAATCTCCTTCAGAAATCAGCCTCTAATCTCCTTCAGGAATCGGCCTCTAATCTCCCTTCAGGAATCGGCCTCTAATCTCCTTCAGGAATCGGCCTCTAATCTCCTTCAGGAATCGGCCTCTAATCTCCTTCAGAAATCAGCCTCTAATCTCCTTCAGGAATCGGCCTCTAATCTCCTTCAGGAATCGGCCTCTAATCTCCTTCAGGAATCGGCCTCTAATCTCCTTCAGGAATCGGCCTCTAATCTCCTTCAGGAATCGGCCTCTAATCTCCTTCAGGAATCAGCCTCTAATCTCCTTCAGGAATCGGCCTCTAATCTCCTTCAGAGATTGGCCTCTAATCTCGTTCAGATAATCAGCCTCTAATCTCCTTCAGGAATCGGCCTCTAATCTCCTTCAGGAATCGGCCTCTAATCTCCTTCAGGAATCGGCCTCTAATCTCCTTCAGGAATCGGCCTCTAATCTCGTTCAGGAATCGGCCTCTAATCTCGTTCAGGAATCGGCCTCTAATCTCGTTCAGGAATCGGCCTCTAATCTCCCTTCGGAATCGGCCTCTAATCTCGTTCAGAAATCAGCGTCTAATCTCGTTCAGAAATCGGCCTCTAATCTCGTTCAGGAATCGGCCTCTAATCTCCTTCAGGAATCGGCCTCTAATCTCGTTCAGGAATCGGCCTCTAATCTCCTTCAGGAATCGGCCTCTAATCTCCTTCAGGAATCGGCCTCTAATCTCGTTCAGGAATCGGCCTCTAATCTCCTTCAGGAATCGGCCTCTAATCTCGTTCAGGAATCGGCCTCTAATCTCGTTCAGGAATCGGCCTCTAATCTCCTTCAGGAATCGGCCTCTAATCTCGTTCAGGAATCGGCCTCTAATCTCCTTCAGGAATCGGCCTCTAATCTCGTTCAGGAATCGGCCTCTAATCTCCTTTAGGAATCGGCCTCTAATCTCGTTCAGGAATCGGCCTCTAATCTCCTTCAGGAATCGACCTCTAATCTCCTTCAGGAATCGGCCTCTAATCTCCCTTCCGAATCGGCCTCTAATCTCCTTCAGGAATCGGCCTCTAATCTCCTTCAGGAATCAGCCTCTAATCTCCTTCAGGAATCGGCCTCTAATCTCCTTCAGGAATCGGCCTCTAATCTCCTTCAGGAATCGGCCTCTAATCTCCTTCAGGAATCGGCCTCTAATCTCCTTCAGGAATCGGCCTCTAATCTCCTTCAGAGATTGGCCTCTAATCTCGTTCAGATAATCAGCCTCTAATCTCCTTCAGGAATCGGCCTCTAATCTCCTTTAGGAATCGGCCTCTAATCTCGTTCAGGAATCGGCCTCTAATCTCCTTCAGGAATCGGCCTCTAATCTCCTTCAGAGATTGGCCTCTAATCTCGTTCAGATAATCAGCCTCTAATCTCCTTCAGGAATCGGCCTCTAATCTCCTTTAGGAATCGGCCTCTAATCTCGTTCAGGAATCGGCCTCTAATCTCCTTCAGGAATCGACCTCTAATCTCCTTCAGGAATCGGCCTCTAATCTCCCTTCCGAATCGGCCTCTAATCTCCTTCAGGAATCGGCCTCTAAACTCCCTTAGGAATCGACCTCTAAACTCCCTTAGGAATCGACCTCTAATCTCCTTCAGGAATCGGCCTCTAATCTCCTTCGGAAATCAGCCCCTAATCTTTTTTTCAGGAATCAGCCTTATGATTGGTTTTTTCATAAAACTTAAACCAGCTACTTTTAGTAAGCTAGAGTGAATATTTTATTTCAAACAACAAAATCTCGCGCCTGTCCTCAGGGTTCAGCGAATGCTGACACAGCTCAGTTGTCGCACAGACAGCAACAGGAGCAGACTGTGTCAGACTCTGATAGCAATCTTGCTAAAGAGTTGCGTGAAGTAAGACACTCATTTATCGATATCAGCGAAATTATTTCTTGTATACGGAATTGCTTTTTTATAAATTAACAGTTGTTAGTGCTAACTTTTGGTCCGACTGATTGCTGTTGAGATGGGCGCAAAATACCCTCGTGCTCTGGGGTATTGAGTACCTGACACAACGTCTGACACTATCTCTGACATGAGTCATAGCTGACATCATGCCTGACACATGAGTCGTAGCTGACATCATGCCTGACACATGAGTCGTAGCTGACACCATGCCTGACACATGAGTCGTAGCTGACATCATGCCTGACACATGAGACGTAGCTGACATCATGCCTGACACATGAGTCGTAGCTGACATCATGCCTGACACACGAGACGTAGCTGACATCATGCCTGACACATGAGTCGTAGCTGACATCATGCCTGACACATGAGTCGTAGCTGACATCATGCCTGACACATGAGTCGTAGCTGACACCATGTCTGACACATGAGTCGTAGCTGACATCATGCCTGACACACGAGTCATAGCTGACACCCACCATGCCTGACACACGAGTCATAGCTGACACCCACCATGCCTGACACACGAGTCATAGCTGACAAATAGTCAGACTAAAGAATCAAACCTGACAAAATCTCTGACTCACTAAGTCAAAATAGGCATAATTGTCTGACTCATTCGCTATTGAAAATATCAACATTTACTAACAACTCCCGCTTGTTGACTTTAATTAATGTGTCAGGTTGACTCTAACAAAAAGTTAATGCATTTTTTGTAACAAAAAAGCTGTGTTTACTGATGGTGTTACTGATGGCGAAGTTTTTATTAAACCTCAACAAGCTTCAAACTTATCGATGAATTGAATTCGATTGTACAACTTCACTGCAGCAGCCAAGTCCCAGTCAAAGCAGAGGTCACTCGGTGCAGAGCAGGCTGGACTATGCTCAAATGCTCTTCCAGGTGAAACAAAACCGCCTTAGCTAGATAGGGAAATCCAACAATAACTTGGTGACACCTTTAGAAAAAACAATAAAAATCTTGCAGTAGCATAGGCACGAGTGAATCTAATTTAAATAGAATATTTAACAATCTAGTAGCTAGTCTATCTGTAAAACTATTCTTCTTCAGTTTTAAAACTCTTTCAGTGGAAAATATAAAAAAATTAGAACATTTTAACCCACTGGTTGGCTAATCAGAATTATTTATCTAACTTCCGTAATTTACCTGAAAATAAAAATACAACTTTTTGAAAAACTCATTCAGTAAGTGTTTAGTAGTGCAATTAGCGTTTTTCGTTATTTTTCTTGTTTCTAGTGTGTCATTAATCTTCCAGCCAATCAACTTGCACCGCAGGAACAGCTGGCCATCTCCAAGCGGCACACGGACAGCATCGGGGTGGACAGCGACTCCGAGAGCACCCGGGGCTCCGTGCGCAACTACGCTTTGGCCAGCCTTAACAGAAAAGTGTCCGACCGTGAGTGCGCGTGACACAAGTTTTGAGCTGCTGGCTTCTCATCTTTATTGTGAAATTCTTAATTCTATACTGTTTTTCTTTATTATCTTCTCACCGTCTCTCCTATCTCATCCTCTCTCCATCAATCTCACCCTCCCCTCCCAAATCTCACCCTCCCCCCAAATCTTACCCTCTCACCCCCAAATCTCACCCTCTCTCCCCAAATCTCACCCTCTTTCCTCCCAAATCTCACCCTCTTTCCTCCCAAATCTCACCCTCTTTCCTCCCAAATCTCACCCTCTTTACTCCCAAATCTCACCCTCCCCCTTCCAAATCTTACCCTCTCTCCCCCAAATCTCACCCTCTCCCCTCCAAAATCTCACTCTCTACCCTCCCAAATCTCACCCTCCCCCCAAATCTTACCCTCTCACCCCCAAATCTCACCCTCTCTCCCCAAATCTCACCCTCTTTCCTCCCAAATCTCACCCTCCCCTCCAAGTCTCACCCTCTCTCCCCAAATCTCATCCTCTCTCTCTCAAATCTCACCCTCTCACCCCCAAATCTCACCCTCTCTCCCCAAATCTCACCCTCTTTCCTCCCAAATCTCACCCTCCCCTCCAAGTCTCACCCTCTCTCCCCCAAATCTCATCCTCTCTCTCTCAAATCTCACCCTCTCTCCCCCAAATCTCATCCTCTCTCTCTCAAATCTCACCCTCTCTCCCCCAAATCTCACCCTTTCCCTTAATCTCCCCTCTCCCCCAATCTCAACCACCTCACCCTAGACAAACCAATCACCACATTCACAGAGAGCTTCAGCGCCGCTCCGGACGCTGCCGCAGCTGCAGCCTCTCCGGCAGCCTCGAAGCCACCAGCCCCCAGGCGGAACCTCAGCCGACCGCTGCGACCTTCGCCGAGCCAGACGGGGCCGCCTTCGTCCAGCGAATCGCTTCAGTCGTCGGCTCCGGCAGCTTCAGGCCCACTGGCCAATCCAGACCGATCGCTTCAGGAGGCGCTGACGCGAGTGCAGGCCAGCGACTGGCAGGCCAAGTGCGAGGGCCTTCAGCTGGTTCAACGACTGGCCGCAAACCATCCAGAAGTGGCCGCCAGAGAGATGCACCCGCTGATCCTGGCCGTCATTGGCGAAGTGAAAAATCTTCGCTCCCAGGTGTCCCGACTGGCAATGTCGACTCTCGGCTGCCTGCTGCAGCACCTGGGCAAACGGATGGACGCTGAGCTTGAGCAGTGCGCAAAAATTCTACTGCAGAAAGGCAGCGAGACTAACAAGTGAGTTTCCTGAGCTGAGGCAATTCTGCTCATTCCGTTTGGCTCCTGACTGAGTTGAGGTCCTGACCCTCCTTGGGGGCCATATATTAAACAGACACTTTGACAATAGGAACAGTCTATGGGTCTGCAGCCAAGGGCTCAATAGGTTTCTGACTCGGAAATGGCTGCTCTATATTGTAACTTTTATTGCAATCTGATGCGCTTCTCAACAACTGTCTGCAGATTTATCCAAGAAGACGCTGAGTCGGCACTGATGAGCATGGTTGAGCACTGCAACCAGGGACGAGCCCTCGGAGCGATCATACAGGTGAAGCAATGATCCTAGGGGATTTTTTCTGGCAGAGATTTGAGAATGGTTCAGAGTTGAGAAGAGTCTGGGCGAGATTTAGTGAGACTGGACGCGATTTTCTGAGACTGTGTGAGATTTAGTGAGACTGGATGAGATTTTCTGAGACTGTGTGAGATTTAGTGAGACTGGGTGAGATTTAGTGAGACTGGGTGAGATTTAGTGAGACTGGGTGAGATTTAGTGAGACTGGATGCGATTTGGTGAGACTGGATTCGATTTTGTGAGACTAGATGAGATTTGGTGAGACTGGACGCGATTTTCTGAGACTGTGTGAGATTTAGTGAGATTGGTTGAGATTTTGTGAGACTGGATGCGATGTTGTGAGACTGGGTGAGATTTGGTGAGACGGGATGAGATTTTCTGGGACAGCGTGGGATTTGGTGAGACTGGATGAGATTTGTTAAGACTGGATCTCTGATATCGATATTGGTACAAAATGGAACAGATATTAAGACAGTTGCAGATTGAGATTGGAAACAGGTCAAGATCTAGTTTGAGACTAGCATAAGATAGATTCAGAAGAGACAGACTTAGATTGGGGAATGAGACTCTGTGAGACCGCTTGCCAATACTTGAAATCCGAGCGAGACTCCCCTGTCCCTCCCGGCGCTCAGGGCGGCGCCAGCCACAAGAGCTCCCAGGTGCGCAGCCTGTGCGCGCAGATTCTCTCCGAGCTGTGCGATCGCATGGGCCCCGGCCGGGTGCTCTCCGGCGTCAAGGACGTCACCGACAAGCTGCTAGCCACGGCGGCAAATTTCTGTCTAGACGGCAGTCAGGAGACTCGCTACTGGGGCCGGACAATTCTGTACCCGCTGCTCGGCCACCAGGACTTTGACGCGCTGATCAGCAAGCACGTATCACCTGCTGTGATGCGCAACCTCAAGGATGTGCTGGAGAATCTCCGGCTGAAAGGCGTCGGCGACCAGCCGCCGTCGACGTTTAGCGCCGGCACAAAAAGTCGGCGCGGCAACTCGGCCGGCTCGGCGGACTCGGCCAGTCTGGCCGGATCGTACGCTTCGACCTCGGCGACGGGACAGTCGGCGCCGTTGGGCCGCCAGAGAGGCGCCGCTGGCAGCAACAGTCGGCTGAGCGACGCGGCCGCCGACTTGGTGAAGACGGCCTGCCAAAGGCTGAACGCTCCGGACTGGAAGGAGCGGCTGTCCGGGATCGACCAGCTGGCTGAGCTGAGCCAGGAGCGCACGGATCTGGTTGGCCAGTGCATTGTGAAGGTATGGCGTCTTCGCGTGTTCGTGTCTTTATGTCTCAATGCCGTTGTTGCCTTTACGCTCGTAATTTATTGGTGTCCCATTGTGTCTTCTCTTCATGTCTTGGTGTCTTCATGCCTTGCTATCCTATTGTGTCTTCATGTCTTGGTGTCCTATTGTGTCTTCATGTCTTGGTGTCCTATTGTGTCTTCTCTTCATGTATTGTTATCCAATTGTGTCTTCTCTTCATGTCTTGGTGTCTTCATGCTTTGCTATCCTATTGTGTCGTGTCTTGGTGCCATATTGTGTCTTTATGTATTGGTGTACTATTCTGTCTTCTTTTCTTCATGCCCAAGTGCTTAATACTCGTACCTCAAACAATTCGGACAACTCATTTGTAGTACGAGCGTATATTTGATTAGTCATTCGAAAATTCAAACAGGTGATGTTTTGTCTTAGCGGTTAGGACCAGTTGATCTTCAAAAGTTCTGAAGAGGTTGACTTAAATTTTAAGACAATCCGGTTTTGAAGTCGTGGCTTAAACTTTCAAACTTTTTTCATACCTGAGACCACTCAGCACCGCTCAGCCACTCCATCCGCCCCCGTCCCTCTCGCGCAGTTCATGGACGCATTCGCGCCTCGTCTGGGTGATTCCAATTCAAAGGTGCAACAGCACGCATTGGAAACCGCCCTGCAGCTGGTGCACCCGTTGCGCAACTACCTGCCCACGGTGGCCAACACACTCGTGCAGCACGCTGCTCCCGTGCTGTCATCGAAATCCGCCGAGTTGGCCAGCTTAGCCGGACAGCTGCTGGACATCTTCATCCTGGAGGTGGACTCGGAGAAACTGGCTCAACCGTTTGTACAGGTGACTGGTGAAGTGCACATCTCTCTCATTACAGGGTCTACATAAGTGAACTTTTTAGTTAAATGAGGCGCTTCAGACACTTCCCAATTCGGTAATTCAGACACTTCCCAATTCGGTAATTCAGACACTTCCCAATTCGGTAATTCAGACACTTCCCAATTCGGTAATTTAGACACTTCCCAATTCGGTAATTCAGACACTTCCCAATTTTGGTGTCCCCTGTTTTAACACCCTGTTTTCAACTTTAATTACTTTTAATTACTTGTATAACCAAATTTTGCACCACATACACTACTCAATCGACTCTGAACACCCAGCTGTTAGGTTTAAATCCTACATGCATATAGAATCTGACAATTATTTGGTCCCGCAGGCCGTTGCCACCGGAAATCCGCGCTCAAAACCGGAACTGGTGGACAAACTGGCGGCGCTAGCGGAGCGTTTGGCGCCAAGAAAGCCGCGCCTATCTCAGCTGCATTTGGAGCCGGAGCTGTTCCGCCTATTGGGCGGCCTAGCCTCGGCGCCAGGCGCCGGCTCTGTGGCGCTAAAATCTAGCGCCTACAGATTGGCGCAAACTTTGGCAAGCTACTCCGGCCCTGCTGAGCTGCTGGATCGAGCACGATCGAATGCTCAATGCACACCGCAGGCAGTTTCCATGCTGGAAGATGCACTGAGGCAGTACTAAATTGTAATCGCCAGATTTTATATTTTAACGTTATTAAGTAGTACAGTGTGTACAAAAATCTATCCGGGTGTGCTTGGGTTGTTTTTGGGCTTGACTTTGATTTTTAATTACTTGTAAAATTGTTTATCGAAACATTTCATTAACTTTATAAATGAGCCTCCAGTCTGGGCTTACTAAAGTGTTTACAATCGCCAGATTTTTTTATTTTTAATTCGCGTATTGTACTTTAGCTGCCTGCGCGCCGTCCGCCCCAATCCAACATTCGTTCTAGCTAGCGCTCTCCCCCTTTCCTTTTTAGAATGTAAATTCAGTTGACTCGTAAATGTACACACAGAATAGCCCCCGCCACCCCATTCACTCGTTCAATCGGTTCAAGCCCTTTCGCTCGATTACTGTTCCGCCTCTTCTCTTACGAGCTATCTTGTCATCTAAATAGCTTAAACTCATAAACTGTTGTTCTTGTGACCGCCTTAGTACGAGATTAGCTAATATACATTATTTACGTATACTTTATTTTATTAGACTATCATTTTGGTGAAATACGAGTATGTAATGAATACGCTCAATTTTCCTGATTTGTGTCTTATGCTTATCGCTTGTTTTAAGTGACTAATGATTTTTATACTTGAAAGTGAGAATTATTTCATACCATGATAGTAGTAAATTGATTCAGCCAACAAGCAAACACACTACAACGACACTACTACATAAAACATTGAATTAATACGAGGGGTTAGATTAATTTAATCTTTTAAAAACGAAAATAAATATTTTAAATAGACTTTTGTTTTAAATGTTTCTCACTAAACGTATCAAATGCTTTCGTGGCTGCTTATAAATTTGTACTTCGCTACGACAGAAACTTGATGCTTACGTTGCATGCTTTGTTGCGTTTTCCTGCGTCTCACTGTGATCTCATTTTGCCTTCGAACTGTGATTTAAAAAAAGCTAAATTCAGCGACAAGCTTTCATTCTGTACAGCAGATCGGTCTGATGCGGTTTCGCGGACTTTGCTGTTTTATTTTCATTCTGTTGAAAGTGCAGTCTGTATACGTAGCAGTATATAATTGCAACATTTGTTATGTGTAACCACGCAAATCCGAACAAAACTTTCCCGTTTGCTGGTTCAAAGCTGTATAAAGAGGCCGTCCAAAAAATACTAGACTAACGCTTTCGCCCAGTTTATTTTTATTGAAGAATAATGTGCTTCAACTGCTAATTATAACCTTTACTAATGTGCTCTCTCCTGCCTGTGCATTCCGATATTCTGGTGTATAATCGTAAAACCAGTATATGTAAAAAAATCTCCGTCCAATTCCTTTATAGTTGTTTTGTTATACTTCTATTTTTCTGGCTCAGCAAATTGAACAGAGTGGATCGAAGCTGTCCTCTGTTTTTGTAAGTGTATAAAAACCGAAACCTCAAATTGATTTACTATTCAAACGGAAATTCTATCGCAAATCTTTCTTGTTTGTTTTAAAACACACACCGGAATATACTAGAGACGGCACAATTTTGAATTTACGATAGCTAATTTCTTTGCTTAAAATATACTATTTTTAACATTGTATCACTGAGAGCTTGAGTCTTTACTAAAGTTTAATTTAAATGCCAAGTAGTTACTGGACTTTTGTATATTACCATGTTCTGTAAAAAGTTTTAAAGGTACATTTCTATTTTTTTAGATCGCTAGGTTTAAACAAGAGAAAAATATCACACGGAATTATAGATAGACAGGTTTTTCAACCCTGATCATTTCGGTGTATTAGCAGAAAGCTTTCCGAGATCCCAATAACGCCTGGCGTCCGCCTCCAACCAGGCTCGCTTCTCGTTGACGACATCTGAAATTAATAAAAAAAACAGATGCAAAATATAGCTACAGTTGATTTTGCAAAAGTCTGGATGTACCAGCTCGTATTTAAAGTAAAATATCATCTCATTTTCATCAGACCCAAGCTGGCAATTGCAAAGCCTCGCTGGCGCCCCTGCATGGTGCTGGCGCCCCTGCATGGTGCTGGCGCGCCGACTCGCGTAATGGATGTGGTGCGGAAGAGCCCCCCTCGAATGAAAAAAAGCAACATTAATTACCCTCGGCAGATGGCAGGCCACCCTTGACCTCCGTCTCGGTTGGGCGCAGCGGTTTATTCAGGTGCACGTCGCGAGTTTTCAACTCCTGGCCCATGAACACCTTGGCCTGCAGGCTTCGTCTGTCAAGATCGTCCCTCTGTTCGCATCTGGACAATAATTGAGACTGGATAGCGTCGAGGCGACTCTTAGCGAATGGGGCTTCGAATGCCTGCAGCACTTCCGCATAGTGCTGCTGACTGATTGGCAGCTGCTGTTCGCGTCTCGCCCGAGGTGCATACTTTTGCGGCTGCGTGTGACGCAATTCTTTTGGCAAGTTTTCCGTCATTATAGGCCTTAAAACTATAAGACTATAATCCAACAGCTAAAAGTTCAACACGAGAAAGAAACTGAGATGGAATGCATGCAGAATAAGCAGTGGAATATGGGGAGTTAAAAATGAGAGGATAGAAAGGACATGACTTCCTCTCTCTTGCAGTCTCCGTTGGCAACAGGTTGTTGGAGTGCGTACAGGTGAATTACAGGATTGAGGGAATGAGCTAGCTAGGGCCAGCAACTGCAGAGGGGTGGAAAGGACTGGTTTATTCAGTGTACAGTTTCAAGTGCACATGCGCAGAATGTAGCTAATGCAGCCATCTGCATTTTGTTGCTGAATTGCTGAATTAGTTATACCGATTCAAGGCCTAATTTACATGCATGCGCATGTTCTCCAGGCTCCGGTTTTACCTGTATGAAATTTATTCTCGACTTATAATCGCCTCTCATAAGCTTACACTTTTAGAACCTGATTGGAGTTTCGCCTGCTTAAAACTGTCGATGCAGAATGCAGTATCTGGGCCTCGAAATAATTGCCTATAATATAATGTATATTATATTACGAGGCTACGCCGAAAAATTCTTCGTGAACCATATGTCTCTGTCATGCCTGTCTTTCTGTCTGCCTGCCTGTCTTTCTGTCTGCCTGCCTGTCTTTCTGTCTGCCTGCCTGTCTTTCTGTCTGCCTGCCTGTCTTTCTGTCTGCCTGCCTGTCTTTCTGTCTGCCTGCCTGTCTTTCTGTCTGCCTGCCTGTCTTTCTGTCTGCCTGCCTGTCTTTCTGTCTGCCTGCCTGTCTTTCTGTCTGCCTGCCTGTCTTTCTGTCTGCCTGCCTGTCTTTCTGTCTGCCTGCCTGTCTTTCTGCTGTCTGTCTGCCTGCCTGTCTTTCTGCTGTCTGTCTGCCTGCCTGTCTTTCTGTCTGTCTGTCTGCCTGCCTGTCTTTCTGTCTGTCTGTCTGCCTGCCTGTCTTTCTGCTGTCTGTCTGCCTGCCTGGCTTTCTGCCGGTCTGTCTGTCTGTCTGTTTGCCTGCCTGTCTTTCTGTCTATCTGCCTGCCTGTCTGTCTGTCTGTCTGTCTGTCTGTCTGCCTGTCTTTCTACCTGCCTTCCTGTCTTTCTGTCTGTCTGTCTTTCTGTCTGTCGTCTGTCTGTCTTTCTGTCTGACTGTCTGTCTGTCTGCCTGTCTGCATACGTTCGACACCAAAGCACTAAACTATTTACAGCTGAACTGAGTTGTTGATCCTTATTTACACGTCCAGAAATACGTTAAGGTGACTCGCCCACGAACTTCCTCTGCAGGGTCAGCTGTGATCTGATCGAGAACCCACCTCGGGTGTTTAAATGGCTGTTTTAATCTCCTTTCTCTAACATTACCGCGATGGTCTATCATTAATTCCATCTTCGGCGTTAGAATTTGAAAACCTTCATAACTTGCAGATGATATAAGCGCAGGATCGGGTCCTCCTTGACCAATCGATTTAGCTGAAGTCGAC